>JBBGZY010003708.1:0-34014 GCA_037952925.1 Lithobates clamitans
GATAGGTCCATGTTGGGGTGGGGGGGCACGTTGTGGCGGGGGTGGATACGTCCATGTTGTGGCGGGGGGCACGTGCGTCCATGTTGAGGTGGTGGGTGGGCACATGTGTCAATGTTGTGGCGGGATGGATACGTCCATGTTGTGGCGGGGGGGTGGGCACGTGCGCCTGTGCTGTGGCGGGGGGGGTGGGCGCGTGCGTCCATGTTGTGGAGGGGCGCGTGCGTCCGTGCTGTGGGGGGGGGGGGCGCGTGCGTCCATGTTGGGGTGGTGGGTGGGCACGTGTGTCAATGTTGTGGCGGGGGTGGATACGTCCATGTTGTGGCGGGGGGGTGGGCGCGTGTGTCCATGTGGCGGGGGAGGGGGGGCGCGTGCGTCCATGTTGTGGCGGGGGGGGTGGATAGGTCCATGTTGTGGCGGGGGTGGGCACGTGCGTCCATGTTGGGGTGGTGGGTGGGCACGTGTGTCAATGTTGTGGCGGGGGTGGATACGTCCATGTTGTGGCGGGGGTGGGCACGTGCGTCCATGTTGGGGTGGTGGGTGGGCACGTGTGTCAATGTTGTGGCGGGGGTGGGCACGTGCGTCCATGTTGGGGTGGTGGGTGGGCACGTGTGTCAATGTTGTGGCGGGGGTGGATACGTCCATGTTGTAGCGGGGGGGGATACGTCCATGTTGTGGCGGGGGGGGAACGTGCGTCCATGTTGTGGCGGGGGGTGGATACGTCCATGTTGTGGCGGGGGGTGGATAGGTCCATGTTGGGGTGGGGGGGCAGGTGCGTCCATGTTGTGGCGGGGGGTGGATAGGTCCATGTTGTGGCGGGGGGGGCACGTGCATCCATGTTGAATGGCCTGGAATTGCACAGGATTGGACCTAATGAATGGCGCTGAGCCAACGCATGTAACACGAGGTAATATGTGCTGCATCATGAGAGATCGTCTCTGCTGGGCTCATGAGAATGCTGTCTGCCTGGCTGCCATGTCCATCCTCTTGCTTCAGCTGAAGACTTTCAGAAGCCCCTCATATCGGCCTCTTCATTAATGACCACGGAGGGTAAATGAGTGCCGAGCATTCTCGGGAGGAGAGCGCCACAATGTCGGCCTCCGTGGTTTTTATGACGGGTTCTCTTTAGGACTGGAGGTCAGGTGGGCTGTGAGGAGATCTGCGTTATATCGTATACGCCCCTCGCTGTTCCCCAGCTCCCCATTGGTGGAGAGGTTGGCGGGCAGTTTGGGCCCATTGATGAGTTTGTGGCCGTCGTTACTGCTGACCTTCCATGGAGGAGATGGCAGGATTGTGCTCTGTGCTCCGATCACAACCCCCCCGCCTTCATTGGATCACAACCCCCCCGCCTTCATTGGATCACAACCCCCCCGCCTTCATTGGATCACAACCCCCCCGCCTTCATTGGATCACAACCCCCCGCCTTCATTGGATCACAACCCCCCCGCCTTCATTGGATCACAACCCCCCGCCTTCATTGGATCACAACCCCCCCGCCTTCATTGGATCACAACCCCCCCTCCGCCTTCATTGGATCATAACCCCCCCCGCCTTCATTGGATCATAACCCCCCCGCCTTCATTGGATCATAACCCCCCCGCCTTTATTGGATCATAACCCCCCCGCCTTTATTGGATCATAACCCCCCCGCCTTCATTGGATCATAACCCCCCCGCCTTCATTGGATCATAACCCCCCCGCCTTCATTGGATCACAACCCCCCCGCCTTCATTGGATCACAACCCCCCCTCCGCCTTCATTGGATCATAACCCCCCCCCGCCTTCATTGGATCATAACCCCCCCGCCTTCATTGGATCATAACCCCCCCGCCTTCATTGGATCATAACCCCCCCGCCTTCATTGGATCATAACCCCCCCCGCCTTCATTGGATCATAACCCCCCCGCCTTCATTGGATCATAACCCCCCCGCCTTCATTGGATCACAACCCCCCCCGCCTTCATTGGATCACAACCCCCCCCGCCTTCATTGGATCACAACCCCCCCCGCCTTCATTGGATCACAACCCCCCCGCCTTCATTGGATCACAACCCCCCCCGCCTTCATTGGATCACAACCCCCCCGCCTTCATTGGATCACAACCCCCCCCCGCCTTCATTGGATCACAACCCCCCCGCCTTCATTGGATCACACCCCCCCCCCTTAAGTTGCCAACAGATTTCCCTTCCTGCTGTCTGTGTGATGAGATTTTTAAAGTTCTACTTGGCAGATTGAATGAAACTCTCCACATGTGGTGGACTTTTCCCACCTGAAACATGAGGCTGCCAGGACTGCCCACCCTCTGATGGGATCACTGAATGTGGAAGGGGGGCACATCCCTGTATGAGAAGACCTCCCAATGTTCTGGGGGGGGGGGGCACCTTCCAGCAGGCGGTATATAGACCGAGGTGTACCTGAGAACATATTAGTCCCAGGACACGGTCACCCCCGTCCATGGCTCACCTCCAGACCACGCCTACTTTCTGGCTGTTTGCACCCTGTGGCCACGCCTACTCACTTCAGGTGTGAACCCCGCCTTCCTTCCAGTGTATGCACACCTGTAGTATGAATGTTGCAAATTCCTCGCCATCTCATCTGGGTGTGAAGAGCGCGGTCACCCCCCGAGGCCAAATTTATGACGTCTTCGGTCAGTCGTCGTCCTCAAATAACGAGATGCGAAGAACGGTTGGAACAGTTTGAGCGGTCCGTGAGGTGCGGTTGGACCGGTCGGCGGGGTGCGGTTGGACCGGTCGGCGGGGAGCGGTTGGACCGGTCGGCGGGGTGCGGTCGGAACGGTCACATTTTTTTTTTCAGTGAAGAAATCAAATAAAATATGTAAACTATTTTCCGAGCAGACGGCGCTTTTCTTCGGTTTTCACTTTCAGCGCCTCCCCTCCCCCTCTAAAATTCGTATTAAAGAGAAAAAAACCTCCCCAAATATCTCTGGTCACTCACCTGAACCCCCCACCATGTCTCCTCAGTTCTCACTTCCTGGGGTGTCCATGTCACTGCCTGCACAATGTGGACACCCCTCATTGGTGGAGGGGACATTTCCAGAGGGCGGGCTCCTCACTGATTGGCTGTAGAGGGAGGACTCCTCCTGGGGGTGGTGAGGTGATCAGTGCACATGGAGGTAATAATTGGGGAGAAATGGCCGGAAGTGAGGTCATAGAGGACTCTGTGACTGCGAGGAGGAGGAGCTTATTGATCTCCGCCCCCAGCATACAGTTCATTGTAATTCTGATACAAACTCTTTACTGACCATATAAAAAATTACCTGAAAAATCTCCTTCCTGTCTGCTGCCCGTCTCTCTCAACTTCCTGGACTCCCAGAATGCTTTGCAGCTTCTCTGCCATGTCTATAGACTACATATCCCATGGTACCTTGCTGAATCCGCCTCCTGAAGCTCCTCCCCTCAGAAGGCGGGCTCTGTGAAATGTGTGACTCAGCAATGACTCCTCCCAGCACACAATGACCCCGAGTCCCGGAATTCAGGAAGGAATGTGAGGTGTAAGTGAGATCATTGGATACAATGTGTGTGATGATTGTACCCCCCCCTCCTCCTCCCCCCTCTCCTCCTCCCCCCCTTCTTGTGTAGTGTCACACTGTGTCCCCCCCTTCTTGTGTAGTGTCACACTGTGTCCCCCCTTCTTGTGTAGTGTCACACTGTGCCCCCCCCCCTTCTTGTGTAGTGTCACACTGTGCCCCCCCCCTTCTTGTGTAGTGTCACACTGTGCCCCCCCCCCTTCTTGTGTAGTGTCACACTGCCCCCCCCTTCTTGTGTAGTGTCACACTGCCCCCCCCCTTCTTGTGTAGTGTCACACTGTGTCCCCCCCTTCTTGTGTAGTGTCACACTGTGTCCCCCCTTCTTGTGTAGTGTCACACTGCCCCCCCCCCCCCTTCTTGTGTAGTGTCGCACTGCGTCCCCCCCTTCTTGTGTAGTGTCGCACTGCGTCCCCCCCTTCTTGTGTAGTGTCGCACTGCGTCCCCCCCTTCTTGTGTAGTGTCGCACTGCGTCCCCCCCTTCTTGTGTAGTGTCGCACTGCCCCCCCCTTCTTGTGTAGTGTCACACTGTGTCCCCCCCTTCTTGTGTAGTGTCGCACTGCGTCCCCCCCTTCTTGTGTAGTGTCACACTGCCGTCCCCCCCTTCTTGTGTAGTGTCACACTGCCGTCCCCCCCTTCTTGTGTAGTGTCACACTGCCGTCCCCCCCTTGTGTAGTGTCACACTGCCCCCCCCTTCTTGTGTAGTGTCACTGTGCCCCCCCCTCTTTCTTCTTGTGTAGTGTCACACTGTGCCCCCCCCTCTTTCTTCTTGTGTAGTGTCACACTGTGTCCCCCCCCTTTCTTCTTGTGTAGTGTCACACTGTGTCCCCCCCCTTTCTTCTTGTGTAGTGTCACACTGTGTCCCCCCCTTTCTTCTTGTGTAGTGTCACACTGTGCCCCCCCTCTTTCTTCTTGTGTAGTGTCACACTGTGTCCCCCCCCTTTCTTCTTGTGTAGTGTCACACTGTGCCCCCCCTCTTTCTTCTTGTGTAGTGTCACACTGTGCCCCCCCTTCTTGTGTAGTGTCACACTGTGCCCCCCTTCTTGTGTAGTGTCACACTGTGTCCCCCCTTCTTGTGTAGTGTCACACTGTGTCCCCCCCCTCTTTCTTCTTGTGTAGTGTCACACTGTGCCCCCCCTTCTTGTGTAGTGTCACACTGTGCCCCCCCCTCTTGTGTAGTGTCACACTGTGTCCCCCCCCCCCTCTTTCTTCTTGTGTAGTGTCACACTGTGCCCCCCTCACTCAGATGGACGTGGCTCAGATTTGGGTGGTACTCGGTGTCTTTCATCTCGTTCAGAGAAGTGGAAATCTAATTTTTATAATCCTGTTTGGCAGAACTCTCATCCTCACAATAATTGCCCCCCGAAGCCCCTTCCCTGAGATCAGAGCCTGGTCTATGGGGGGCAACCTTCTACTCCGCAATCTGTATTCACATGGTGAGAATCAGTGATGGGGGGGTTTGTGTGAGGATTGGTATGAGGGGGGGGGGGGTCTGTGGTGGGGGGATCAGTGTGAGAATTGTTATGGGGGGTCTGTGGTGGGGGATCAGTGTGAGGATTGGTATGAGGGGGAGGGGTCTGTGGTGGGGGGATCAGTGTGAGAATTGTTATGGGGGGTCTGTGGTGGGGGGATTAGTGTGAGAATTGGTATGGGGGGTCTGTGGTGGGGGGATCAGTGTGAGGACTGGTATGAGGGGGGTCTGTGGTGGGGGGATCAGTGTGAGGACTGGTATGAGGGGGGTCTGTGGTGGGGGGATCAGTGTGAGAATTGGTTTGGGGGGTCTGTGGTGGGGGGATTAGTGTGAGAATTGGTATATTGGTATGGGGGGGTCTGTGGTGGGGGGATTAGTGTGAGAATTGGTATGAGGGGGGGTCTGTGGTGGGGGTGTAGTGTGAGGACTGGTATGTGGGGGGGTCTGTGGTGGGGATCAGTGTGAGGATTGGAACGAGGGGGGGCAGGGTCTGTGGTGGGGGATCAGTGTGAGGATTGGTATGAGGGGGGGGTCTGTGGTGGGGGGTTCAGTGTGAGGATTGGTACAAGGGGGAGGCCTGAGGTGGGGATCTCTGTGAGGAGGGCTAGAGGTGGGGGGATCTTTGTGAGGTGGGGGTTCGGTGTGAGGAGGGCCTGAGGAGGGGGGGTTCGGTGTGAGGAGGGCCTGAGGGGGGGGTTCGGTGTGAGGAGGGCCAAAGGGGGGGGGGGGTTTTCGGTGTGAGTGCCTGAGGTGGGGGGTTCGGTGTGAGGAGGGCCTGAGGGGGGGGGGTTCGGTGTGAGGAGGGCCTGAGGGGGGGGTTCGGTGTGAGGAGGGCCTGAGGGGGGTTCGGTGTGAGGAGGGCCTGAGGGGGGGGGGTTCGGTCTGAGGGGGGGTTCGGTGTGAGGAGGGCCTGAGGGGGGGGGGTTCGGTGTGAGGAGGGCCTGAGGGGGGGTTCGGTGTGAGGAGGCCTGAGGGGGGGGGTTCGGTGTGAGGAGGGCCTGAGGGGGGGGTTCGGTGTGAGGAGGGCCTGAGGGGGGGGGGGGTTCGGTGTGAGGAGGGCCTGAGGGGGGGGGGGGTTCGGTGTGAGGAGGGCCTGAGGGGGGGGTTTCGGTGTGAGGAGGGCCTGAGGGGGGGGGGGTTTCGGTGTGAGGAGGGCCTGAGGGGGGGGGTTTCGGTGTGAGGAGGGCCTGAGGGGGGGTTCGGTGTGAGGAGGGCCTGAGGGGGGGGGGGTTCGGTGTGAGGAGGGCCTGAGGGGGGGGGGGGTTCGGTGTGAGGAGGGCCTGAGGGGGGGGGGGGGTTCGGTGTGAGGAGGGCCTGAGGGGGGGGTTTCGGTGTGAGGAGGGCCTGAGGGGGGGGGTTCGGTGTGAGGCGGGCCTGAGGGGGGGTTCGATGTGAGGAGGGCCTGAGGGGGGGGGGGGGGTTCGGTGTGAGGAGGGCCTGAGGGGGGGGGGTTCGGTGTGAGGAGGGCCTGAGGGGGGGGGGGTTCGGTGTGAGGAGGGCCTGAGGTGGGGGGGTTCGGTGTGAGGAGGGCCTGAGGTGGGGGGGTTCGGTGTGAGGAGGGCCTGAGGTGGGGGGGTTCGGTGTGAGGAGGGCCTGAGGTGGGGGGTTCGGTGTGAGGAGGGCCTGAGGTGGGGGGGATTGGTGTGAGGAGGGGCCTGAGGTGGGGGGTTCGGTGTGAGGAGGGCCTGAGGGGGGGGGGGGGTCGGTGTGAGGAGGGCCTGAGGGGGGGGGGGTTCGGTGTGAGGAGGGCCTGAGGGGGGGGTTCGGTGTGAGGAGGGCCTGAGGGGGGGGTTTCGGTGTGAGGAGGGGGGGTTCGGTGTGAGGAGGGCCTGAGGGGGGGGGGGGGTTCGGTGTGAGGAGGGCCTGAGGGGGGGGGTTTCGGTGTGAGAAGGGCCTGAGGGGGGGGGGGTTCGGTGTGAGAAGGGCCTGAGGGGGGGGGGGGGTTCGGTGTGAGGAGGGCCTGAGGGGGGGGTTCGGTGTGAGGAGGGCCTGAGGGGGGGGTTCGGTGTGAGGAGGGCCTGGGGGGGGGGTCGGTGTGAGGAGGGCCTGAGGGGGGGGGTTTCGGTGTGAGGAGGGCCTGAGGGGGGGGTTCGGTGTGAGGAGGGCCTGAGGGGGGGGGTTCGGTGTGAGGAGGGCCTGAGGTGGGGGGGATTGGTGTGAGGAGGGCCTGAGGTGGGGGGATCGGTATGTGGGAATTAGAATGTGGGGTCTGTAATGAGAATCATTGGTGTCAGTGGGAGGAATAGAACTCCATTGTTTTAGGCTTTAGCAAACAAAGGGCTATATGTGGCCCATGGCTAATAGTTTGAAGACCACTGCCACAGAAAACACAGCTCTGCACCATTTTCTTGAGTCTGCGTTGAACAATGGAGCCCAGTGCTGTTGGTGTGAATGGGCCCCAATAGTGGGCTTTCGTGGCGTTGGCCTTCCCTCATCACTTCCACCCTTCCACCCATATCCCCCCCCAGCGTTGGCCTTCACCTGAAGTTGGCCTTCCCTCATCACTTCCACGTTTTTCTTCCCTCAGCGTCGGCCTGCCCTCATCACTTCCACGTTTTTCTTCCCCAGCGTCGGCCTGCCCTCATCACTTCCACGTTTTTCTTCCCCCAGCGTCGTCCTGCCCTCATCACTTCCACGTTTTTCTTCCCCCAAGCGTTGGCCTGCCCTCATCACTTCCTCGGCTTATCTTGCTCATCTTATCTTGCTCAGCAATGGCCGTCATGTTAAAGTGGAAACCTGCCAAGTGATTCTTCATCCGTGACCCCTCCAGATAACGAGGCCCCGTCCTCTGAGTGCGGGAACGGCTTCTACTCCATA
Source organism: Lithobates clamitans (assembly GCA_037952925.1). Taxonomy (NCBI): domain Eukaryota; kingdom Metazoa; phylum Chordata; class Amphibia; order Anura; family Ranidae; genus Lithobates; species Lithobates clamitans. The sequence goes on from JBBGZY010003708.1 coordinate 7,830, forward strand.
ATTATGTCTAATCTGTGACAATATTATGTGGACGGTCACACGCTGTACTTGGCGCCATCTTCTCGCCCGGCCGTGCCATGCAGACAATAACCCAATTGAAGATGAAACCCGATCTGCCTGACCTTTTTCTTGGGCTCAGAATTCTGGGAACAATCCGATTAGAATTCCCTTCTGTTGATATAAACAAAACCGGTTTTCCGATTTTCCTACATGAGCCGTCCGAGTCCTGAGGACATCCTCAGAATGTGTGGATGGGAACGCTTCATACAGGTCCCCATTGTACGCCGGCCAGCTCCGCCTCCCCCCCCCACTGTGTGTGTCTCCCCAAATAGAAGCGGCCCGGTGTTTGGACAGAGGTGCCAATGTGTGCCGACGGCTGAAAATAACCCGCAGGAGACGCCAAGTATTCTGTGGCTGGAAAAGCTCATAAAGGGAGAAGCCGCTCTATTTATATCCGAATGGTGTCTAATGATTAACGTTTGTTACACTTCTTCTTATACCCGGGGATCCCCCCTTTAAAAGGCTTTCTAAATGATTGCCTGCTCATAGCAGGCCCAGCCAATGAGCTGGCTGAATTGATGAGCGCTTCAGGTGGTCAGTATGGACTTTTTCTATTTGCGCTGATGTGGCTACAAACTTCTATCTGAAGACAATCTGTCAGAACTGGAAATGTTCCCTTTTATAGTTACATATCTCAATTAAGGGGGATGCAGGCCTAGACCGGGACAAATAGGCCCAGGCAATTTTGCCAGGGATTGGGGGGGCTGCGTTTGTAGGGGGGTGGTTGGTGACGGGACATTCATGGAGTCGGTCCTCCACACTGTAATGTAAAGGGGGCACTGTGATATAAGCTCTCATCACAGTGGCCCCCTTTTACTCTCATCCTACCTTTTGGCAGGTAGGACCCCCCAATTCATGGGTTGGGACATGCGGCATCCTCCACCAGCTGGGACATTTTTGGAACACCATTTGCGTGATTGTCCTTCCACCTCCACGCCTCGCCGCCCTCCTGGAGTGTACTCTAGCAGGTCTTGCTGGGCCCTCATTTGGGTGCTGTTACTATTAAAGCCATCTCCCTCCCTAAGCAATGTGATGGGCATCATTTGATTGCTTTTAATCCTTTTGTAAGTCCTGATGGTTGTCAACAGAAGTTATTTGTTCTATTAAAAAATTCTGAAACGCGTCGGGTTTCCTCCATGTTTGTTCTGCCATGGTGTTCCTGGATTCTGTAGAACTGTATGCACTTATTTAATATTCTACCATGTTGGCTTGACTCCACACCGGCCTTCAACCATTTGTAATTTATTTATTTATTTTTTTCTAATATTTTTACTCCTTTTTTTTATCAATTTCATATTGAGAATTTATATTGCATTGTATTTTGATGATACGTCATAGGCCGTAGTCCCATTAGGGGGTTATTGCTCTTTCCATTTAATTGGAGATGTTGGCCTGACCACTCTTACCGACCATACCTGCATCTTCTTTCTACCTTCGGGAGGGCAGAGGCAGGACTTGGCTTCAGGCTCTCCTATCCCACCGACCATGTCATCCTATCGCCAGAGCAGGGGGCTGGAGGAGCTGCAGGCCTGGATCATACCAACAGGCGGGTGATTACCCACTTGTTAATGTGAAAGACTCTCGCTCCCCGTGTGGATCTGAAGCTCCTCCCACCCCCTGCTCTGCTGATAGGACGACGTCGTGGGTGGGAGAGGCTGGAGAGGAGACGCAGGCATTGGCCATACTGCAGGTGGTGACCCTGGTCACTGCTTGCCTCCTGCTGTGCCACCTGGTCATCAACACTCTTGTTATGACATGTCCGGTGTGCCCTGTGGCCAGTCCAGCCCTGGGGGGGGGGGGGGGGGGAAATGTACATGGTTTGGTTTAATTCTTGGATAAAGATGTAAAACTCCAACTTGATGTAAATCTTGTGTGGGTTGTCACTGTATGTGATGTCTGAGTTTACAGACTGAAAACCATACTCTCCCTGTGCGGCTGAATCTTTTTAAAGCTGGGATTGAGTGACTGAATGTGGCTTCCTCTAGTGGTCTGTCCACAGATCTCCTATAGCACAAGAGAATGGAAAACCTGTGAAATGCATACAAGTAGGTTTAGACTGGATGGAAAGCCAAAAACGTGTTTCTAGTTTTGGATGGAGTGGGGAAGAAACGCCTGTTGGGTTTTCCTGCTATATGTGGCTGCTTTGGAGAGATTTACACTTCCTTCCTGTCCTGCTCACCACATTGTACTGGACAGGAAGTGTGGGAAATATACCAGTATGAATGAGGTGCTGGGTTAGACTAATCCAGTAGTTCATGACTGGAGATCAATCAAGGTGACCCAGGATGTAGTGCCAATGGGAGGGCCACCCTCAACAAACTGGGCCCCCCCCCCACTCAAAACAAGACCCAGAGTTTGGGGTCAGTGCAAAAATTCTGAGCGCACCCCCCTGTCCCAGGGGCTCCCCAATTATAAGCAGTGACCACCCAGTCGGGGAGCACACTTGGCACATGACATTGGCCCTCCTAAGGATGCATGTGGCAGGCAAGAGTTAAGTCCCACCCACCAATGTAGGCATTACGCTGGAGGGAAACAGACTAGTATTGGCATAAACCTTAAAACATCCAACGTGTTCCAGATGCTTGAAGATCTCCTTCAGGGCTTCTTCATGGCCGTGTATCAATCCCTGTATGATTATGTCCTGAAGAAGCACCCAAAACATGTTGGAGGTTTTGTGTTCATGTTATAAAATGACATTCCTAGGATTCCGGACCATTAGATCTAGAGTTGCACCGATAACACTTTTTTAGGACCGAGTACAAGTACTGATACTTTTTTCAAGTACTCACCGATACCGGGGGGGGAGTGGACGGTGTCAGGTGTTTTTTTTTTTTTGTTTTTTTTTAATGAAGGTTTGTCTCAAATAGAAAGGGGACTTTTTTTTTTTTAATCGGCCCTGTTGGTGGTGGTGGTGGGGGGGGTGCCTTTGGTGAGATATCAGGGGTCTAAACAGATTTCCTATTTGAGACACAGTAAGGGACTAGTCCCTTTCTCAGCAGCCTCAGCTGCACTGAAGATGAATGGACAGGAGACCGAGGCTCCTGTCCATTCATAAACTTGGACATCGTAGACCGTTTACAATGCTCATCAATGAATGGAAAGTCGGTGATCACTGACTCTGTGCATTCGGAAAAGGAAGGAGCCGGTAAATGACAGATTTACCAGCTCCTTCTTTCCCGCTCTCCATCCTGACATATCTGGGAGGGGGGAAATGCCAGAGGACGGGGACGGGAGGAGGACACCTGAAGCCAGAGGAGAACACACGGGGACAGTCGGGTAATCGGTGCGGTGGGGGGGGGCGGTACAAGCACCGATTATTTTATTTATTTTTATTTTTTTCAATAAAGCAGCTGACAGCCGCAGGAGGCAGAGGAGGAGAAGCGGCTGTCAGCTGCTTTATTAAAGGGCTATATGGGGGGGATCGGTGATTGTAACTGCCCCTGCACCGATCACCTGTGAGGCTGCATGCCCCCCCCCCCCTTACATTGAGGATGCCTGGTCCAATACAACAGGAATCAGATCAAGTATCAGTGCAACCCTAATTAGATCTTTGTTCTGGGGCACACTTGGATCCCAAACTGAGTCCTGGTTTTTAAGAGGCTGAAGGCAGTCTCTCACCGGAGCCACGGCACCCTGAAACAATTTGATTGTCATCACCACCATTTCTGGCTGTTGGGAGGTAGACCCTGACTTCCTGGCTGGGAAAATGTCAGCAGGACAGGAAGTGAGGGAAAAGCTCTCTTAACGGAGTCCTAGATAACAAAAACTTAGATGGGTTCCATCCCTATCCCCCTCTCCAAACCAAAACTAAGTTTTGGCTGGACATGCACTTGAAGGGAACTCTTAGATTTCGGAATGTGACCAGTGATCGTTTACTTCCCTGTCCTTAGACCTTTTTCGGATGGACTCAGTCTTGTGTGGTTTGAATATTGAAAGCCGCATGTAAGGAGGGTTCTTTTAAAAAGTTTCCGCACTTTTTTTTCTTTTTTTTTTTTAACAAAATTGTATTTATAAAAGTGCAGAAACTTTTTGTAGACCTCTCATAGAATTCTATGCTGCATGTATGTGAGTAGAAGATTTTATTTTGGGGTGGGGGTCCAGCTTTCCACACTTTGGCTCCCATTATTGGAGCTTGGCCTTTCATGAGAGGTCACCTACCTACCTTACCAGGTTGAGGAGCAAGCTCTGGAGTTGGATACCCACCAAGGAACATGCCTATTGTACAGCAAATGCCAAGATTTCAGACAAACTACAGTGAAGAAATGTTTACATGGATGTTTTATGGTGTTTATTTTTTTTTTTTCAGTCTTTATGTACAATACGAGAAGATTTTTATATCGGCAGATTTAAATCAAGAAAGCAGTTCAATCAAATTTTCGAGGGACAGTCTGAACTGTCGTCTTCGCTTTAGCAGTCCATTTTCTTAGTGGTTTGTGACCCTTTGGCTGCAAACTGTCTATTTTATAAATCCCACTTTAAGGGTCACTTCCTGGCGTGGCTCCCATTGGGCCTGCCGGTCTTCCAAGTTTGGACCCCACTATGACTTCTGTTGATTGGTAGGTGTGTAAGGAAAGTCCGGTAGCAGATCTTGCCGGCGGAGTGTGGACCAGCACGGGGTGAGGTAGGACCGGCATGCCCCGCTTTAAAACAATTGGAGTGCAGCAAGGACTGATAAAGCGGAGGACACCATAGTGACTGAGGTCTTGAAGCTGTGGCCTGAGCTCCTCGAATTGCAGTGGTTCTTATTCTGACCGATGCAGGAAGCGTATGCCATGACGTGAGGTATATAATTCTGCTCATGGACGCCGTGCAGGAGATGAGCCATTGGCCCCTTGGCAAATACGGCAACGTCTTCTCCGCCGTGGGTTTCTTGCTTCAGAGGAACAGCAGACTGAGCCTGGTAGTTGGGATGAGCTGTAAGACAATGAAATGTACATATTGGCCTACCATCTTGAACAGGGGTCTCAACTTTCTAAACAAAGAGCCAGTTTACTATTCTTCCTACTTTAGAGGTGCCAGACTGTGGCCAGTGGGAATAAAAAATGAGATGGCATTAGTAACCATACCCCATCATTGGTGTCAGTGGGAGGAATGGTGCCCCAAGGGCCAGATAAAGGCAAGCAAAGGGCTGCAGTTGGAGACCACTGAAGATGTAAGGTATCCTATAGGATGTTGAGAGACCCTGTCACCAATGTAGCTGTTCAAATGTGTTTAATGCACTTCCAAATCTCACTCACTTGACTATCTATAGACTTGTTCAGGGCAGGGACTCAAGTAGTGGAATGCTGTATCTCTGGTGTAGGTGAATGTTCTATTGAGGTGTAAAGATATGAGATGCTGAAGGGGACCTTCTGAAACACGTTGATTTTTAAAATTGAACTTTAAAATTGTACAAAAGTCCCAAGTATGTTTAAAAACTCAGGGATGCCAGGAGACTAGCCTTTTCAGGAGGTCTGCAGTGGTGGCTCCATGTCTTGAAATACCGCAGTTCACCAAGCACAGAAATTTCCTGTTTGCGGCCTGTGAGTTTCTATAAAATGATTGCAGTCATGTAATCCTATCCATGAATTTGAGCTTGCCTTGTCTTTCTATGTGAATGTTGAAGGCCATGGAGATCAGAGCTTGGTTCAATAAACCTGGTATAGTGGCCTTTTTTTCTACCGGGTGATATTGGGGCGCTCCCTTCCAACACTGCCTGGCTTTACTCACCGTAGTCCACAGTGGAGACGTTCTCCCTGCTTCCATTCACTAGTTTGTAGCCGGGGCCGTTCCCGTACAGGATGGATGTGAAAGGTTTATTGTCGAGGTCGCTTAGTGCTGGAGCCATACCTGAAATAGACGGAATTGAGGGCTCGTTATTTATTCCCTGAAGATAACTCCAGAATGTTCCTGCTGTATAGTACCATCACCTGTCTATATTAAAAAGATACAAACTATCCATTCAGCAGCTGCCTATTATGAGACTATATGTGGTCAAGGATCTTTTTTGTACCAAAATTGTAAAGAAAGCCTACTGTATGTTGAGAAAATGGGGAAGTTTTAGAAAATATTACAAAATGTTTAGTGAGCGAAATATACAGGGGTGAGATATTTAAGTTGGTTAAATTACTTGGATAGCCGGTTATCCTCCTGGATAGATCTAAAAATTTGAGTAGAGTACAAAGTTGGGACTTTAAATATGCACTCGGAAGCCATTAGAAGAAACTTTATTTATTTTTATTTTTTTGATATGTATAAAAACACAATTTTAATACAAAATCTCATTAAAAAAGATCCAACATATCATATAATCAATCTAGGCTGCAGTGAAGATTGGTTATTTCCATTGCTGTCATGTCCTTTTGTGGGTCTACGCGTTTCATGGGACCACCTGCTTCCTGTTTGTGTATATACGGTTTAATCTGATTGCTCTTTATTATTCCCGTCTCACCTAATTCTCAGTTTTTTCTTATGCTGAACATATGAGGTGGATAATTTCTCAATTATTTTGTAATATTCCTTTCCCTCTTGTTTCTTTTAGACTTTGTCTTTTGCGCTTTTGTTTTTGTGCAATCTGTCCTTAAATGGCTACTACTAGTTCCGAGGAAGTGGGTGGTCTTGCGAAAAGCGTAGACCCGCAAAAGGACATGTGACAGCCATGGGGATAACCAATCTTCACCGTAACCTAGATTGCATGGATTTCATGATCCTATGTTGAATCTATTTAAAAGATTCTGTAATAAAATTGTTTTTTTCAATTAATCTTTTTCAAAAAAGTTTGACTTCTAAAGGCTACCGATGGTATATTTAAAGTCCCAGCTTTTTACTTTACTCAGTTTCATTACAAAATGTTTTGTTTTTTTTTTGTATTTTTTTTGAAATGTTAAAATTGAATAAATTTGTAACTTGCCGAAAATGGAGTTTCCCCGATGGGTGTATCCTCCGAATGTGAAGACGTGGGAGTGGTCAGCGGTGACGACGGTCAGTGTGTCCTCAATGGAGGTCATCTCCCCTGCCAAACCAATTGCAATGTCCATCTGTATGGCCTCGTGTAGAGCGTGCTTGGCTTTTCCTTCATGGTGTCCATGGTCTATACGTCCACCTGATCAGCAAAGGAGCACAATCACGTTCAGAACATTTTTACTGGCAGTCCTCGGTGTTACTTGCCTCCTGACTATACCATGTAATATTTCCTGGGGGTATTCATACCTTAAAAGATATTGGGGAAAGTTCTGCAAAATAGTATATTCTGTTTTTCTTAAACTACGTTTCATACTTGGTGGCTGTAAATTTTTTTCCCCCCTAAGCGATGCTCTGGGGTATATGAGAGGTATACAATGGTCCGGTCCAGTCAAGGGTGACTCGACACCTGTGGGGTTGGCGTGCTTGATCTTGGGTCCAAGGCAGTCTTCAAACTGCAGCCCTTGAGGCACTATTCCTCCTACTGATACAAGCCCCCATTCTGCCAACTAACCTCAAAGGGGCACCATTTTTCCTGCTGACACGGACAATGGGGTACTATTCCTCTCAATGACGCCAACAATAGGGAATTGTTCCTCCTCCCTAATACCAAATGTGGCGATTGGTGTTTGCTCCCACTGATGCCAGGAAAATTTCCACTCCTGCTGACCACAGTCCAGCCTCCCCATAAAGTTTGAAAGACCATAAACTGGCCTTTTTTGTTTAAAAAAATTTGGAGACCCCCGGTCTAAGATTGTAGGTTGGAGGAATCTTCCCATCTGGGAGATTGCTACAGGATGCCTACTAATGCAAGTATTCTCTACATCAGGGGTCTCGACTTTAGAAACAAAGGGCCAGTTTACTGTCCTTCACTCTTTAGAAGGTGGCCGGACTGTAGCTAGTGGGAGAAGAAAATGCCTTGGCATCATTGGAAGTAGACCATGCTATAGGCTTGGCAGTCAGTAGGAATAAAAAAATTACATCATTGGTGTCAGTGGGAGGAATGGTGCCCCATCATTGGTGTCAGTGGGAGGAATGGTGCCCCATCATTGGTGTCAGTGGGAGGAATGGTGCCCCATCATTGGTGTCAGTGGGAGGAATGGTGCCCCATCATTGGTGTCAGTGGGAGGAATAGTGCTCCATCATTGGTGTCAGTGGGAGGAATGGTGCTCCATCATTGGTGTCAGTGGGAGGAATGGTGCTCCATCATTGGTGTTAGTGGGAGGAATGGTACCCTATCATTGGTGTCAGTGGGAGGAATGGCGCCCCATCGTTGGTGTCAGTGGGAGGAATGGCGCCCCATCGTTGGTGTCAGTGGGAGGAATAGGGCCCCATCGTTGGTGTCAGTGAGAGGAATGGCGCCCCATTATTGGTATCAGTGGGAGGAATGGCGCCCCATCGTTGGTGTCAGTGGGAGGAATGGCGCCCCATCGGCCGCATAAAGGCAAGCAAAGGGCCACATCCAGCCCTCGGGCTGCAATTCGGAGACCCCTGCTTTAAAATTGAGGCACCTGTGCCTGTCCTCCCACTTAAGAGGGAGGTGTTGAGTAACTGGTGGAGGGAGAACTTACCAGAGGGACCTTCTAGGTTCTCCTGCCTTAGGAAGTAATTGCCAAGATACCCCTTGCATCTATAGAGCCAATTAAAGGCCAGCTTGGTCTGAGATGGGACTGCATGTGTTTTTTGTTCCTCACCCGTCTTCCCACTAACTTCTGTCCTACAACTGACTGGTCTCAGGGCCTTTCACCGACACCCTGAGAAAGAACGAGCCCTGGGGTGGATGGGCCTGGACACCAGGTGGAGTGGGGCATCATGGTGTGGCCTCTTGGATCATCTGAAGGTCACGTTCTGTGACCTCGGGATGGCTAGCACCACAAATGTCGTTGTAAACTAGAAAACATTGATTTCACTTTTTTTTTCCCCACCTTTTGTTAAAATATGGAAGAAATGATCAAAGATGTTGCCTGGAGCAGCTTTATAAACCGGCAGCTTTTCCATATCCACCGTGACACAAGCACAATGTCAGTTTTGATGTGGACCTCTGTCTGCATACAGGTCTCTTTGTACAAACAAGAGCCAGGATTCTCTGCCTCCTTGGATTTCAAGAGTATTTAGAAAGGCTTTAGATCAGTGTGCGTCTTCCCTTTTTGATTTTTGGTTTTCTTTTTGTTCGTGTCAAAGATTTAAGGAAACCGCCCAGAACACAAACCGTCTATATATACTGCGCCCAGAACACAAACCGTCTATATATACTGCTCTCCCCTCTGTTGTGGGTAAGCAGGAATGACGCCATAGCATAGGTGTGTAGATGGAGTGATTTATGGGAGCGTAGACCTTCACTCCCAGCTTTGTGAAGATTTTCCCAGACCTATAGCAGACAAAACTTACCCTCCACCAGGAGAAAGAATCCATTGGGGTTTTTCTTTAGAATATTGATGGCCACCTTCACCATCTCCACCAGAGAGGGGTCTGTACTTGTGTTCCTGTCCAGTTCATACACCAGATCGCCGGGTTCAAAGAGACCTGGAGGAATAGAGATAAAATGGCTGAGCTACTCACAGGAAGTTCACGTTTAACATTTTCCATCAGAGGCATAACTAGAACCTTCAAGGCCTTGGTGCAAGAAAACAGGGAGGACCCCCAGCCAGGGCTCTTCCCACTGATCCCAGGGCCCATTACTCCTGTTGCGGGACCATTTCACATGTTTAGTAGTGTCCTGGGGCACCCCCACAGTGGCGGAACCCCGGGCTCGGTCTCAAGTGCGACCTTTGCAACCCTGGTAGTTCTACCAATAGCGTCAGTAGTTTTTTTGTAATTTTTTTTTTTTATATATATAAATTTTTCCACTTTTTTTTTTTTTTTTTGGAGCCCCATGGGGGGGGGGGGGGGGGGCTTTGAAATATCAGCGGTGTTGTGTAAATTTTATGAAGATATATTTAATATGTATTGTCATAGTGTCTCCCAGTGTTGGTTCTCCCCCAACCCGCTCTAAAGAGCTGACTGGAGCAGACTGACGCTGGTTCAGATCCGTTTGGTAGTGGAAAGCTCTTTGAGGATGTAGAGGGGCATTTGCAGAGTGGGGATATGTCCACCAGCGAAGGGCCTGTGTGCGATGCACAGAACGATCGTCTGGGGGGAGATGTGTTTGCTCTGCATAGGTTTAGCAGATGTGCACTTGTCACCCCTGTGTGCCTGATCCAACACATTTGGGGGGGGGGGCGTGGCGTACACCTGCATCTGTCCATCCACACCGGACGGTAGTATAATCCAGGTATGCGTTGTTCTCTGAACAACGCACAATAAGGATTCACGCCAAACGGTAAAAACGGTAGTCTTTGGGTGAGTTATGGTCGGAGAGCGTCCATGAATTAGACCAGCCATGTGGCTTCCTATGTCTAGCTGAAGATGATAGTTTACAGAGACGGGGGCGGGAAATCATACACGCTGCCCATGCCCAGACACGCCCATAAGACTCCCCTAGTCATTGTTCATTGGTTGTTGTATAACCCCTCCTGTTTTGACGGAATGCCTGTGCTTGATTGGTCGATTGTGAAACCATGAGGCTCTATTTGTTATAAGAATAAAGATTGCTCCGAGGTTCAGGTCAGTTGGTTGAGCTGATGGAGCTAAGAAGGTGACTATGCCCGTTTTATATGGGGAAACGCGGGAGACACGGGTTGTTTAAAGATGCATTATACCAAAAGGGCGCTTAATGGCGCAAGCGTATAGTGGTTTTTCCACGACAGGGGTTAAAACAGACCTCTGATGTTTTACCTTTTGAGACAGAGAAGGGAGACTGAGGCTACAGCCATCAATCTTCATCTCTGCAGCCTCAGCTGCACAGAATGAATGGACAGGAATAGCTCTGTACAGAACTTCCTGTTCACAAACTGAAGCTTGGTAAACCATTTACTATGCTTCAGTTATGAATGGACAGAGTCAGAGTGATTGGTACGGATCACTGACACTATTCATTCAGAAAAGGAAGGGGCCAGTAAATGACATATGTATTGGTACCTTCCCTGCTCTCCATCCTAACAAAGCTGGGGGGGGGGGGGGGAGAAGCACACAGGGGACCAGGAGCAGCTTACAAGTGAACTGGATAGGAGATACGGCACATGGAAGAACTGGTCCCCCTCCATTTTCCTCCTGCAGCTGCTAAAGGCCTGCGAGAGGAAAAGGAGAAGCAGGCTTTCAGTGGCTGCAGGATGAAAATGGTGGGGATCAATTACTTCATATGCTTCCCCCTCCTATCCAGATGTAGAACAAGGGAGCCACACGGGCCCTTTGGAGCATGAGACCAGGTTGCAGTTGTGACCCCTGTAGGTATGCCCTAGTTTTCCAGTATATTTGATTTTTAGGATGTATCTGTAGGCCCAGCCCTACAAACGCCCAACATTGCTACAGACTTTCCAAATGTTCCTCATGATTTGGCATAATTACATTATTGTGTAACTCTTTTGTGAATGTCTGAAGCTAGGTGTGTTTTGTTAAAGTAACTCGGAAGTATAAATGGGTACATTTGACGTGTCACAATATAGAGCAACTGTATTCTTCAAAAGCCATCCCTGAGCTCCAGTCATCCTCAATAACAGCAATGTCTACTTTAGAGGTGTCCAATTCCATGTCATTGAGGGCCACATCAGCGTTATGGTTGCCCTCAAAAGGCCGGTTGTTTCTGTAAGAATAGATGTCCAGAGCACCCAACCCCCCCTTACATCCAATGTCAAGAGCCCCCGCCCCATCAGAATTCACGAGTTCCCCAACCTTCCTTGAATCACAGTGCACCCCCCCCCCCCCCGCGATCTTGTGCTGCTCCCAAGAATTGGCTGGGAAGCCTTGCAAGTTTTGATTGGAGGAGGGCTGGAGTTGACTGCCGGAGTCTTTTGAATGCTGAGAACAGGGGATGTGGAGACAAGGGGGTGTTGTGGCTGCACAGAGGCGCAGGATCTGTAGGAGGCGTTCTGTCCTCTCTGCTGCCGACTACTGAGACGGGCAGAGAAGAACCTCGCTACAGCAGCATGCAAAAGTGCAGGATCTGGTGGAGTTCTGTCCTCTCTGCTGCCGACTACAGAGACGGCAGATATGAGAGGTGTGCCGTAGCCCACGGGCCTTTTGGTTGATACATGTGGTCTACTGACTCCTAAACTGGGCTGACTGAGTAAGCTGTACTGCGATTCTCCCACTCTGCCCTCTTGTATGCTAAGCATCAGAAAATTTGCCTTTGGCCAATGGAAGGGAAGGGCCGGCTTAGAACCTCCGCACAGTGGCCACTGGTGTTGTCGGATACGTGTAAAGCTGGAAACTTTTGTATTTCCCCAGGACCGTTTTAACATATTCCACAAAACAGTGACACAACTTACCCAGGACGTAGTCAACCTCTTCTGGTTTCAGCCCCATCAGCTGATCTCTGTTCCATACGTAACGTGCAATCTGTGAATAGACAAAGGAGCCAGTCTGATACCAATGTTGATTGGCACCTTTTTGACAAACCCAGTAACCTGTCTTTTGTGTTATAGGAGGTTGGTAGATGTCAGACGGGGGGGTTATCGTGCTGTTATGTGCTCCATTCACTTATTCAGGCTTTTGTTATATGAACACCTCATTTGAACACTCAGCAGACCTGATTATTCTCTAAAGTGACCATTCACAGCCAGGGTTTCTGTGAAACACTAGGGTTCCTCCAGAGGTTGCTATGAGTTCTTCAGCTGATGGCTGGTTGACCATCTGTTGGTGTCTGCATAGTTCTGGGTCCAGTGGCACTTGGCATAGCCAACCGCATGACATCAATGATCCTTTTTAGCTGTGGGATTCTGCCAAACCACTTTAAGAGGGCATTCTTTCCACTGACCAGAAATGTAACGCATGTTCCCAATAACCCCCAGTGAATTTACTTCTGTTAAGGTTCCCAGAGACCTCAAGTTCAGAGGCTGATCTAAAGCCCTGGACCATGACAAGTTTGAAAGGGTGTGTATATGTGTGTGTGTGTATGTATACAGTGGGGACGGAAAGTATTCAGACCCCCTTAAATGTTTCACTCTTTGTTATATTGCATTTACTAAAATAATTTAAGTTCATTTTTTTCCTCATTAATGTACACACAGCCCCCCATATTGTGCACACAGCCCCCCGTATTGTGCACACAGCCCCCCGTATTGTGCACACAGCCCCCCGTATTGTGCACACAGCCCCCCATATTGTGCACACAGCTCCCCATATTGTACACACAGCCCCCCATATTGTACACACAGCCCCCCATATTGTACACACAGCCCCCCATATTGTACACACAGCCCCCCATATTGTACACACAGCCCCCCATATTGTACACACAGCCCCCCATATTGTACACACAGCCCCCCATATTGTACACACAGCACCCCATATTGTACACACAGCCCCCCATATTGTACACACAGCCCCCCATATTGTACACACAGCACCCCATATTGTACACACAGCACCCCATATTGACAGAAAAACACAGAATTGTTGTAATTTTTGCAGATTTATAAAAAAAAAAAAACTGAAATATCACATGGTCCTAAGTATTCAGACCCTTTGCTCAGTATTTAGTAGAAGCCCCTTTTGATGAGTCTTTTTGGGAAAGATGCAACAAGTTTTTCACACCTGGATTTGGGGATCCTCTGCCATTCCTCCTTGCAGATCCTCTCCAGTTCTTTCAGGGGGGATGGTAAACGTTGGTGGACAGACATTTTTAGGTCTCTCCAGAGATGCTCAATTGGGTTTAAGTCAGGGCTCTGGCTGGGCCATTCAAGAACAGTCACGGAGTTGTTGTGAAGCCACTCCTTCGTTATTTTAGCTGTGTGCTTAGGGTCATTGTCTTGTTGGAAGGTAAACCTTCAGCCCAGTCTGAGGTCCTGAGCACTCTGGAGAAGGTTTTCCTCCAGGATATCCCTGTACTTGGCCGCATTCATCTTTCACTCAATTGCAACCAGTCGTCCTGTCCCTGCAGTTGAACAACGCCCCCACAGCATGATGCTGCCACCACCATGCTTCACTGTTGGGACTGTATTGGACAGGTGATGAGCAGTGCCTGGTTTTCTCCACACACATCGCTTAGAATTAAGGCCAAAAAGTTCTATCTTGGTCTCATCAGACCAGAGAATCTTATTTCTCACCATCTTGGAGTCCTTCAGATGTTTTTTAGCAAACTCCATGCAGGCTTTCATGTGTCTTGCACTGAGAAGAGGCTTCCGTCGGGCCACTCTGCCATAAAGCCCAACTGGTGGAGGGCTGCAGTGATGGTTGACTTTCTACAACTTTCTCCCATCTCCGGACTGCATCTCTGGAGCTCAGCCACAGTGATCTTTGGGTTCTTCTTTACCTCTCTCGCCAAGGCTCTTCTCCCCCGATAGCTCAGTTTGGCCGGACGGCCAGCTCTAGGAAGGGTTCTGGTCGTCCCAAACGTCTTCCATTTAAGGGTTATGGAGGCCACTGTGCTCTTAGGAACCTTAAGTGCAGCAGAAATTTTTTGTAACCTTGGCCAGATCTGTGCCTTGCCACAATTGTCTCTGAGCTCTTCAGGCAGTTCCTTTGACCTCATGATTCTCATTTGCTCTGACATGCACTGTGAGCTGTAAGGTCTTATATAGACAGGTGTGTGGCTTTCCTAATCAAGTCCAATCAGTATAATCAAACACAGCTGGACTCGAAGGTGTAGAACCATCTCAAGGATGATTAGAAGAAATGGACATCACCTGAGTTATATATATATATGAGTGTCACAGCAAAGGGTCTGAATACTTAGGAACATGTGATATTTCAGTTTTTCTTTTTTAACAAATCTGCAAAAATGTCAACAATTCTGTGTTTTTCTGTCAATATGGGGGGCTGTGTGTACAATATGGGGTGCTGTGTGTACAATATGGGGGGCTGTGTGTACAATATGGGGGGCTGTGTGTACAATATGGGGGGCTGTGTGTACAATATGGGGTGATGTGTGTACAATATGGGGTGATGTGTGTACATTTAATGAGGAAAATGATTTTAGCAAATGGCTGCAATATAACAGAGTGAAAAATTAAAGGGGGTCTGAATACTTTCTGTCCCCACTGTATGTGTGTATATATGTGTGTGTGTATATACACGCCCTTTAAAACTATTTAATGGCCTTTGATTCACATCTAGCTGCCATGTTGCAGTCTGTGGGTCTTAAAAGTGGTCCTCCAATGGCGCTAATGAGAAATTGACTTCCTTGCCTACATGGAGACATGTGACTGTCACTTTTTTTTAAAACTGCCTGACCTAAACTCAAAAGCTAAACCTCTTGATATGTTGGACTTCTGTTGTCTCCAACTGCCCAGTAAGGTTTCTGCTGATTTATGACGTTTATGAAATGCTCCTCACATGGTTTTTCCTGCTCTCATAGCCAGGCAGGATCATGATCACAAAGTTTTCAGGCTTTCCATGTCCGCAGTATGGAGAATTGGAGCCTGTGGCTTGCCGGATTCCTCTGGCAACCTGCTTGGTACAAGGCGTTCTCTGGCGGGAATAGTGTATAATGGCTAGGCCAAAAAGCAATACAACTCTCCTACCACACAAGACAAACCTTTCCTGTATGTTGTCTGCAGGGCTGAAGATGATCGGAGTGACCAACAACTAGATGGAGCATAGACTGGACAAAAACGCTATCTGCTGTATTTGAAACTGGTAAGAACTTGACCTGGTGGATGTTTAATGTAGACTAGCTGGTAAGGTTTATAGTTCACCATAGGGCTTTAGTAGAAAGGGTTACTGGAAACACCATTGATTTTTGACCTCCTGGAGGCCTACCGTGGTCATTTCCACCTTTTTAATACGAAGTCGGACTCATAACTCACCTTATTACGAAGTGGGACTCATAACTCACCTTATTATGTGGCTTATTTTCCAGCCAGATCTTGGTCAGGTTTAGCCCATCCAGCCTTGTCCCATTTGCCTTCTCCTCTTTGGGGTACTCGATATCAGAGGTGTTTTTAGGGAACATATATTTTCTTCCCCCTCCCATGATAACCTAAAACAGGAGAAACTTTAGTGCTGAGAAAACATGATTGTCGTCCTGGAGATCTAACTGAATATTTCTCTTCTAGTAAAGCTTGCCCTTTTCAAGCTCCGGTTCCATTCTGCAACTCCGAAAAATGTAAGTAACCAACTCAACCATTAAAGGTGTCTGTTTAATCTTTTCAGTGGTAAAGTGATATTCAGATCTCTAGGTCACATTATCCTGTCAGTATTGCTGGGGCTTGGAAGATGATGGCACAAACAATATGCCACCAATGAGACACTATTTGGGTTAATTGGTTATGGAATCCTTTCATGTGATTGTAGGAGTCTAAACCTGGGATTTTTTCACTTTTGCCAAACATGTGACTTATTAATGTCAGTATTTATCAGACAAGGGTGGAAGGGGTAGATGGGACTGAAAAGATCAGTTGGGCTAATGGAAGAGCTACTTAAAGGGCCGGTTGGGGTTCACAATGGCGGTGGAGGGGCCGTCTGGGGTTCACGATGGCGGTGGAGGGGCCGTCTGGGGTTCACAATGGCGGTGGAGGAGCCGGCTGGGGTTCACGATGGCGGTGGAGGGGCCGGCTGGGGTTCACGATGGCGGTGGAGGGGCCGGCTGGGGTTCACGATGGCGGTGGAGGGGCCGGCTGGGGTTCACGATGGCGGTGGAGGGGCCGGCTGGGGTTCACGATGGCGGTGGAGGGGCCGGTTGGGGTTCACGATGGCGGTGGAGGGGCCGGCTGGGGTTCACGATGGCGGTGGAGGGGCCGGCTGGGGTTCACGATGGCGGTGGAGGGGCCGGCTGGGGTTCACGGTGGCGGTGGAGGGGCCGGTTGGGGTTCACGATGGCGGTGGAGGGGCCGGTTGGGGTTCACGATGGCGGTGGAGGGGCCGGTTGGGGTTCACGATGGCGGTGGAGGGGCCGGTTGGGGTTCACGATGGCGGTGGAGGGGCCGGTTGGGGTTCACGATGGCGGTCGAAGGGCCGGTTGGGGTTTACGATGGCGGTGGAGGGGCCGGTTGGGGTTCACGATGGCGGTGGAGGGGCCGGTTGGGGTTTACGATGGCGGCGGAGGGGCCGGTTGGGGTTTACGATGGCGGCGGAGGGGCCGGTTGGGGTTTACGATGGCGGCGGAGGGGCCGGTTGGGGTTTACGATGGCGGCGGAGGGGCCGGTTGGGGTTCACGATGGCGGCGGAGGGGCCGGTTGGGGTTCACGATGGCGGCGGAGGGGCCGGTTGGGGTTCGCGATGGCGGCGGAGGGGCCGGTTGGGGTTCGCGATGGCGGCGGAGGGGCCGGTTGGGGTTCGCGATGGCGGCGGAGGGGCCGGTTGGGGTTCGCGATGGCGGCGGAGGGGCCGGTTGGGGTTCGCGATGGCGGCGGAGGGGCCGGTTGGGGTTCGCGATGGCGGCGGAGGGGCCGGTTGGGGTTCGCGATGGCGGCGGAGGGGCCGGTTGGGGTTCGCGATGGCGGCGGAGGGGCCGGTTGGGGTTCGCGATGGCGGCGGAGGGGCCGGTTGGGGTTCGCGATGGCGGCGGAGGGGCCGGTTGGGGTTCGCGATGGCGGCGGAGGGGCCGGTTGGGGTTTGCGATGGCGGCGGAGGGGCCGGTTGGGGTTCGCGATGGCGGCGGAGGGGCCGGTTGGGGTTCGCGATGGCGGTGTAGGGGCCAGTTGGGCCATATAGTTGGTCAGTAGTGGAGGGAACTCTTTCCACTACTGTATTTTTCGGAAGGGCCAGATGTCCGTAAAGTTGGTTAACCATTTTAGATCTATGGAATTAGATTGGAACTATGGGTGCGTAAAAGAAAAGTGGTAGCGCCTCTGGAAATGCCAGGGAACATGGTGGTCTAGTGCTGCTATAGGGTAGAGGATGAAGATAAAATGGCAGTGGTATCTGGTGTGTCAAGGAAAATCCCAAGATCATTTAATGTGGCAGTTAATATGAAGCAGAAACTATGCCTTTTAAAAGGGTCCTCAGTAGTCTCCAGTCACCACTGGCCACAAAATGTCTAATCTTACCTCTATATCCGCAATATTGTGCATGAGCTGCCAGGCGATGTCCTTGCACCCTTCTTTCACGGCTTCTTTGGGCATCTCATTATCCGAAAACCAGTCTCTGTTGACACAGTGGGCGTAGGCGGCACTGGGGGTTGCATGGTTCACCCTGGTGGTGGTCACCACTCCAACAGATTTCCCTGGTAGGGGCATTGAATACATGTGTGAGAATCTATGGAATCTCCTCCATAACCTGGTGGGTGGTTTGATGATAATGGAGCAGATAAGATTTATTTCCACTGCCAGTTGGGATGGTTAAAGGTGAAATCTAATCTACGGCACTGACATTCGGGAGGAGTTCACCTCTGCGTTCAGCATTGGGTCTGTTTGCCACGACTTACCTGCATCTTTGGCCCACTTTAGGATGGAGGACACTTCATTGCCCTTAGTGGTGTTACATTGACCCCTCACCGATGCCGCGTTCACACCAACTGTCCCCTCATTGGCTTTCACACCACACAGGTAGGCTGTGGCGGTACCGGCGCTGTCGGCAACCTGAGCGTTCGTGTTGTATGTCTGCAAGAAAGAGACAGGTTTACGTTCACCTATTGTCTTCACATACCATGTCCATATTCAACATACCATGTTTTCTGGCTATCCTTTACTTTATTAAAGAGAATGTGTCTTCAGACTGGATGCCTTTGTGATGGAGGACATTGAGGAAGGCCATTGTCTGACTCGCATGCTGATTCCCGAGCAGTGAAGCGGCTGTTCTGCATCACTGAACGGGGACGACCCTGGAAGGTGTGTGCACCTTGTAGGTCTGTCATTGCTGTCTCTCGCTCCTGCGAAAATCTAGTTCCCTGGCTGTTAAGTTCAGTGACCTCAATACTTTGAACCAATCGCCCAGAATAGGCATGTACGACATAAGTAGGTTTAGCTGGCTGCATGCTTGTGCAGATCACCAAGTCTCGAAGTATTGAAGTCCACAGGAATCGCCATGAGAGCCAGGCAATTAGCATTCTCCTCCTTAAGTAGCCCATGTATTCTTCTTCCTTTTTTTTTTTTTTTCTTGTTCAATATGTTTTTATTAGGCAAATTTTAGAATTGCAATCCAGCAAGGTGCTTTAATTATTCCAGGAAAGCGTTTCGAATGTTACAAATTGGAAAATGACAATACATCTCCCTAAATAATGGAAGTCCACTAATTGTCAGGAGTAGGAAACCTCAAATCAGCATTAGCAGTAATCAGCATGGATTCATGAAGAATCATTCTTGCCAAACCAATCTATTAACCTTCTATGAGGAGGTGAGTTGCCATCTAGATAAAGGAAGGCCCGTAGACGTGGTGTATCTGGATTTTACAAAAGCATTTGACACAGTTCCCCATAAACGTTTACTGTACAAAATAAGGTGCGTTGGCATGGACCATAGGGTGAGTACATGGATTGAAAACTGGCTACAAGGGCGTGTTCAGAGGGTGGTGATAAATGGGGAGTACTCAGAATGGTCAGGGGTGGGTAGTGGGGTCCCCCAGGGTTCTGTGCTGGGACCAATCCTATTTAATTTGTTCATAAACGACCTGGAGGATGGGATAAACAGTTCAATCTCTGTATTTGCAGACGATACTAAGCTAAGCAGGGCAATAACTTCTCCGCAGGATGTGGAAATCTTGCAAAAAGATCTGAACAAATTAATGGGGGAGGGGCGACTACATGGCAAATGAGGTTCAATGTAGAAAAATGTAAAATAATGCATTTGGGTGGTAAAAATGTGAATGCAATCTATACACTGGGGGGAGAACCTCTGGGGGGATCTAGGATGGAAAAGGACCTGGGGGTCCTAGTAGATGATAGGCTCAGCAATGACATGCAATGCCAAGCTGCTGCTAATAAAGCACACAGAATATTGGCATTAAAAAAGGGGATCAACTCCAGAGATAAAACGATAATTCTCCCGCTCTACAAGACTCTGGTCCGGCCGCACCTGGAGTATGCTGTCCAGTTCTGGGCACCAGTCCTCAGGAGGGATGTACTGGAAATGGAGCGAGTACAAAGAAGGGCAACAAAGCTAATAAAGGGTCTGGAGGATCTTAGTTATGAGGAAAGGTTGTGAGCTCTGAACTTATTCTCTCTGGAGAAGAGACGCTTGAGAGGGGATATGATTTCATTATATAAATACCGGACTGGTGACCCCACAATATACAAATACCGGACTGGTGACCCCACAATATACAAATACCGGACTGGTGACCCCACAATATACAAATACCGGACTGGTGACCCCACAATATATAAATACCGGACTGGTGACCCCACAATATATAAATACCGGACTGGTGACCCCACAATATATAAATACCGGACTGGTGACCCCACAATATACACATACCGGACTGGTGACCCCACAATATACAAATACCGGACTGGTGACCCCACAATATACAAATACCGGACTGGTGACCCCACAATATACAAATACCGGACTGGTGACCCCACAATATACACATACCGGACTGGTGACCCCACAATAGGGAGAAAACTTTTTCGCAGAAGGGAGTTTAATAAGACTCGTGGCCACTTATTAAAATTAGAAGAAAAGAGGTTTAACCTTAAACTACGTAGAGGGTTCTTTACTGTAAGAGCGGTAAGGATGTGGAATTCCCTTCCACAGGCGGTGGTCTCAGCGGGGAGCATTGATAGCTTCAAGAAACTATTAGATAATCACCTGAATGACCACAACATACAAGGATATACAATGTAATACTGACATATAATCACACACATAGGTTGGACTTGTCGTTGTTTTGTTTTTTTTTTGTTTTTTTTAACCTTGCCTATGTAACTCCAACAACCATGGCTCCTGAATTATAGAAGTTACCTTCTTAAAGCGGAGGTTTACACAAAAATTGAAGCTCCGCTTTTCAGAACCCCCCCCCCTCCCCTTCCGGTGTCACAGTTGGCACCTTTCAGGGGGGAGGGGGGTGCAGATACCTGTCTAAGACAGGTATTTGCACCCACTTCCGGGCATAAACTCCCACGGGGGTGTCTACGCCTCTTCCCATCCCCCGCGCTGTCTGCTGGGGGACACACGGGTCCCAGGAGATAACAGGGACCAGTTAGGACGCGCATGCGCAGTAGGGAACCAGGAAGTGAAGCCGCAGTGCTTCACTTCCTGATTCCCTCACAGAGGATGGCGGCGGCTGCTGCCGAGGACTGAGGGACGGTTCGACCTCGGGTGCCAACATGGCTGGATTCGGGGACAGGTAAGTGGCCTTATTTTATAAGTCAGCAGCGGGACTCCCTCTTTAAGAACTTTTGGATTAAAGGTCCACAACATGAAGAGGGAGAAGAGTTTTCTAGAATAGAACTAGAAGAAAGGGAAGAGGTGGGAGCTGGAAGTTCTACCATGCATGAAGAAGATGAGGTGACCTACACAAAGTGGGGCCCTCAAACCTCATCGAATTGCGTTCTAGGATCGCTCAGAGGGCCGGCCATCTTTTCATGGGTTATAATCCTTCAAATCTTTTGCTTAGTACAAGACGGGGAAATAAAGGTTTTATTTTTTTCTCACGATTTGGACATAGTAATCTTAGCCGCTAGAAGGACAAAGAAGACCAATTTTTGAATCTGGCGAGGTGCGTTCTCACCCGGCTCATCCAGTAAAGTAATACCATGGGGGTTGATGGATTGGAATTTTTTCCTTTTTGCGGAGTTACCATTCCAGAAATGCCAGATCTTGGCACAGCCCCCTTCTATGGTCATTTAACCCCTTTCATGACCAGAGGTCCCCGAAGCCCAGGTGCCCAAGCCACGTACGTGTCCCTGTGTCTTGGGGCAAAATGACAAGAACTCTCATTTTTCTCCCTGAATCATTTTACCTTTTAAAGTAGAACTAAAGGCTTTTTTATTTGTTAGTGTTGGATGAAGTGGAAAGGGATTAGACCCCCTGTCGGTTTTTATTGCTGCCTGTGCCCCCATTAAGGAGGTTCATCCTCTCGATTTGTCCTGTTTTACTATTGGCATTGAAAATGAAAGTTTAAAAAAAAAACCCACAAATTTTGAGTTGTCCCCAGAAAGGTAATGGAGGGGAAATCTTCCAGTGGTGACATTAGTTCTGGTGACCTGAGGGGGGGGGGGACCCCAATGGACTTCCTTAATTTGCAGGGATTTCCTCACTTCCTGTTTTGGCTATGGGACAGGAAATGAAGGGAAATCTTCCCACTGGGACAAAGGGCAAAAAATAAACCTTACAGGGGCTATAACCCTCCCTCACTCTATCCAAAATGTCAGGTTTGCCTATAGTTCTACTTTTAAGTCGTGGTTTCAATCCAGTTCTGCGATTTTTTTTTTTTTTTTTTCCCCCCAGTGCAACTTTTGGAGTCTGACTTTGAAATGACTTGGAAGTGGATTTGGAAAAGACTTTTACACTCTCTGGCATTGAAGCCGTGTCAGTCGCATCACAGTAGTGTCAGTTGGAACGGTTCTCATGAAAAAAAGGCATTTTACATGTTCTGCGACTTCGGGTCTCAAGTCGCAGGAGTGTGAACCGAGCCTAAGGCCCATTTTCTTTTTTTTTTTTTTTTTTAAAAAGCCTTTTTTCTTGCACTTATGGATGGACAAATGTTTGTTTTTTTTAGCCACCTCAACCCCAGAAGGTTTTACCCCCCCCCCCACCTTAATGACCAGGCCATTTTTTGAGATATGGCACTGTGTTACTTTAACTGACATTTGCGCGGTTGTGTGACGCCGTGCCAAAATAAAATGTATGGTTTTTTTTTTCCTTTCCCACAAATAGAGCTTTGTTTTTGGTGGTATTTTATTTAATCACCTCTGCGTGTTTGTTTATTGCGAAAAAAAAAAAAAAAAAAAAGAGCGACGATTTTGAAGAAAAATATTTTTTCCTTTCTGCTATAAAACCTCCAATAAAAAAGAAAAATGTAAAAAATCAAATGCCTTCATCAATTTATTCCAGTATGTACTCAGCTACATATTTTTGGTATAAAAATATACCAAAAAAATTGGTGCGAATTCCTCCACCTTCCTGTCTCTCCTCTCAGGAGCGGGGAAGGGGCTGGTAAACATTTTATTAACATCCTTTTGCAACAAAAATGTGATTTTTGGTGAGATTCTACCAATAGGAAATCACATCTAAAGGGATGCAGACCCTGCCACTTTCCTCATTAGAACCCTACAGGTGCAGCAGCTGATTTATAATTATACAGTCACCCCCATTCACATTCACTTTGCACATGGACACAGAGAAACAAACAGCTATATCTTCAGAATAACAAAAGGGAGAAATCTGCAACAAAGTTTGTTATAATCCCTGCAATGTACAGAGATCACCCAGAGGGGGGAGGGGTTTATTCCCCGCAATGTACAGAGATCACCCAGAGGGGGGAGGGGTTTATTCCCTGCAATGTACAGAGATCACCCAGAGGGGGGAGGGGTTTATTCCCCGCAATGTACAGAGATCACCCAGAGGGGGGAGGGGTTTATTCCCTGCAATGTACAGAGATCACCCAGAGGGGGGAGGGGTTTATTCCCCGCAATGTACAGAGATCACCCAGAGGGGGGAGGGGTTTATTCCCTGCAATGTACAGAGATCACCCAAAGGGGGGAGGGGTTTATTCTCTGCAATGTACAGAGACCACCCAGAGGGGGAGGGGTTTATTCCCTCCAATGTACAGAGATCACCCAGAGGGGGGAGGGGTTTATTCCCTCCAATGTACAGAGATCACCCAGAGGGGGGAGGGGTTTATTCCCTGCAATGTACAGAGATCACCCAGAGGGGGGAGGGGTTTATTCCCTGCATTGTACAGAGATCACCCAGAGGGGGGAGGGGTTTATTCCCTCCAATGTACAGAGATCACCCAGAGGGGGGAGGGGTTTATTCCCTCCAATGTACAGAGATCACCCAGAGGGGGGAGGGGTTTATTCCCTCCAATGTACAGAGATCACCCAGAGGGGGAGGGGTTTATTCCCTGCAATGTACAGAGATCACCCAGAGGGGGGAGGGGTTTATTCCCTGCAATGTACAGAGATCACCCAGAGGGGGAGGGGTTTATTCCCCGCAATGTACAGAGATTACCCAGAGGGGGGAGGGGTTTATTCCCTGCAATGTACAGAGATCGCCCAGAGGGGGGAGGGGTTTATTCCCTGCAATGTACAGAGATCACCCAGAGGGGGAGGGGTTTATTCCCTGCAATGTACAGAGATCACCCAGAGGGGGGAGGGGTTTATTCCCTGCAATGTACAGAGATTACCCAGAGGGGGGAGGGGTTTATTCCCTGCAATGTACAGAGATCGCCCAGAGGGGGGAGGGGTTTATTCCCTGCAATGTACAGAGATTGCCCAGAGGGGGGAGGGGTTTATTCCCTGCAATGTACAGAGATTGCCCAGAGGGGGGAGGGGTTTATTCCCTGCAATGTACAGAGATCGCCCAGAGGGGGGAGGGGTTTATTCCCTGCAATGTACAGAGATCACCCAGAGGGGGGAGGGGTTTATTCCCTGCAATGTACAGAGATCGCCCAGAGGGGGGAGGGGTTTATTCCCTGCAATGTACAGAGATTGCCCAGAGGGGGAGGGGTTTATTCCCTGCAATGTACAGAGATTGCCCAGAGGGGGAGGGGTTTATTCCCTGCAATGTACAAAGATCACCCAGAGGGGGAGGGGTTTATTTCTGAACAAAAGTGGAGTTACTCTATAAAGTGCTACGACTAAGGCTGTTGCCGAAACGCGTCAGCTGTTTTTCTTATCACCAACCATTAAAATCACTGTATTGACTAGAGTTGCCGGCTTAATCCTTTTACTTGTTTTTACTCTATAAATCGGTTCTAAAGGCTCAAGGTTTTTTTACCTTCATGCGTGTTGCAGCAGCCCCCGGCACCCCCTAATGCTTACCTGAGCCCCATCTCTATCCACCAATGTGCATGAGAGCCTCGGCTCTCCGGGGACTCTCCCTCCTCATTGGCTAAGACTGCAGAGGGCGCCATCGGCTCCTGCTGTCAATCACAGCTAGTGAGCCAATGAAGAGCGAGGGGGTGGGGCCAAGGTGCGGCTCCGTGTCTGATTGGACATGCAGTTCAGTGGCTCGGGAGTGAGCCTGCTCCAGATGCCCCCACAGCAAGCGGTTTGCTCTAGGGGGCTGCTCTGTGCAAATCCATTACAGAGACGGTAAGTGTGATGCACTTGCTACAAAAAAATATCCAAGTTTAATATCCAAGTCTTGCAGCACATACAATCAGATTGATCAGACTTTTATGGATTGGTGAATGTTGGCTTTGTACGGGTCTGTGGCAGATGTTGGCACCATACGTCTGTTCTATTACAGGTGATGCTGCAGGTGTTTGCTGTGCAGATATTTGTAGTCCTGATTATTACTTGCAGCAGACGAGTCGGGAATTGGCGGCAGTCGCTGTACTCGGTGGGGTGTAATTCCGTGTCCTCGCTCTGCGCCGTGTTTGGTTCTCGGCGGTGTAAATACTTTGTAATTTTAGGTTTTATTACAAGAGATCAACTTTGTTGTGTAAAGAAAGCCGAAGCGTATTTATCGCACATGACCTCAGCCGGGAACCACAGGCTGAAACTGGAAACTTTCCCTGGGACCAGCAGAAACCCTTACTGGAAGATTATGAAGCGGCTGTGTGTTCTGGGATCCGAGGATTCTGGGAGCCGTCTGGTGGTTTCCTGACCAGTCATGGTTGGGATCCGGACAGGAATGTAGTGGTCCACCAGAGGAGACTCTGGGATACCCAGAGAAAGGGAAGATCCACAATGAGAGCCATGTGACCCGGTGATTGGAGAGAAGACACAGGGGAGAAATATTCCCAGATCAATCCCTGGGCTTAGTCCGGGCTTCACTCCCCCTCTAGGTCCGGCTTCACTCCCCTCTAGGTCCGGGCTTCACTCCCCTCTAGGTCTGGGCTTCACTCCCCTCTAGGTCCGGGCTTTACTCCCCTCTAGGTCCGGGCTTCACTCCCCTCTAGGTCCGGGCTTCACTCCCCTCTCTAGGTCCGGGCTTCACTCCCATCTAGGTCCGGGCTTCACTCCCATCTAGGTCCGGGCTTTACTCCCCTCTAGGTCCGGGCTTTACTCCCCTCTAGGTCCGGGCTTTACTCCCCTCTAGGTCCGGGCTTTACTCCCCTCTAGGTCCGGGCTTCACTCCCCTCTAGGTCCTGGCTT
>JBBGZY010003709.1:0-43012 GCA_037952925.1 Lithobates clamitans
TCTCACCGGAGCAGGGCGAGTCGGGGTGAATGTAGAGTCGGGGGGTGATACACGAGTGGTCGGTGTTCCCGGCAACCATCCACTGTGAGCTGTGATAGACGTACCTGGAGAGAGCAGGAAATATTCATATTAATACCCCATGAAGGGGACTCATCCTGCCTACATAGGGGGAGGGTGAGAGGGTGCATCCTGCCTACATAGGGGAGGGGGCTACAGAGGCTCAGTCTGCATATTTAGGAGGAGGGTGACAGGTACTCAGCCTGTCTATATAAGGGGGGGTTTACAGGGGTATAGCCTGCCTATTAGGGGGGTTTATGGGGGTATAACCTGTCAATAGGGGGGGTGGGGGTGACAATGGCTCATCATGCATTTATAGGGGGCTGCAGGGATCTATCCTGCCTATATGGGGAAGGGGGACACAGGGAGTCAGGATGGGGTGCCTATATGTGGCACTACAGAGGGCTTAGCCTCAGGGTACGGGGACTCAGCCTGCCTGTATGGGGGCCACATGGGCTCAGCTATATGAGGAGGGGGCTGTGTTAAGGGGTCTCTACCTGTCTTTATAGCATGGGGGGCATCAGGACCTCAGCCTACCTATATTCTATATAGTGGGGGTGCTGGAATGTGGGGTTACTGTGCATTTCCTGGTAATGATAGGATGGAGGTCAGTCCACGGGGGGAGGGGGCTGGAAGGGGGTCAGAGGTCAGACCTGTATCTCTTGGAGTCCACAGGGATGATGTCCATGGCGATATAATATTGCTTTCCCGGATCCAATCCTTTCACCTTCACCCTCATCGATGGGAACATCCGCCTACAACACCGAGAAATCCATTATTACAGGGGACACAAGGGGGGTCCTGACATACAATGGGGGTCCTGACATATAATGGGGGGTCCTGACGTATAGTAGGGGGTCCTGACATACAATGGGGGGTCCTGACATATAATGGGGGGTCCTGACGTATAGTAGGGGGTCCTGACATACAATGGGGGGTCCTGACATATAATGGGGGGTCCTGACGTATAGTAGGGGGTCCTGATATACAATGGGGGGTCCTGACTTACAATGGGGGGTCCTGACATACAATGGGCGGTCCTAACATACAATGGGGGGTCCTGACATACAATGGGGGGTCCAGACATACAATGGGGGTCCTGACATACAATGGGGGGTCGTGACATACAATGAGGAGGTCCGGACATACAATGGGGGTCCTGACATACAATGGGGGGGCCCGGACATACAATGGGGGGTCCGGACATACAATGGGGGGTCCTGACATACAATGGGGGGTCGTGACATACAATGAGGGGGTCCGGACATACAATGGGGGTCCTGACATACAATGGGGGGGTCCGGACATACAATGGGGGGTCCTGACATACAATGGGGGGGTCTGGACATACAATGGGGGGTCCTGACATTCAATGGGAGGGTCCTACCTCACTGCAGTCTCTAATGACAGCAAACACCCACAATTCTACTACAGATAATGGGATTTACTAACACCGGAGAACACAGAATCTGGTGCAGCTCTAGAAACCAATCAGCTTCCAGGTTTTATTGTCAAAGCTTTATTGAAGAAGCTGATTTGCTGCACCAGACTCTACTCTCTCCAGTGTTAATAAATCTCCTCCTCTATGGGTTTAGTGAGGAGATCCGTCCATCCACACCGTATATATATATATATGGAGGAGGAATTGGTGAGGATTTTATCATTCAGCCAAAGAAAACTATCTGTGAATGCAGAGCCAGAATTAGATCCCTACGAGGGGACTCCTCAGGTTTGGGGGCCTTCAGGTTCGGGGGGGGGACTTTAGGTTCAGGGGGTGCTCTTTAGGTTCAGGGGGCCTTCAGGTTCGGGGGGGCCTTCAGATTTAGGTGGTGCCCTTTAGATTTGGGGGGGGCCTTTAGGTTTGGGGGCCTTCAGGTTCAGGGGCCCTTTAGGTTCAGGGGGGTCCTTCAGGTTTGGGGGGTGCCCTTTAGGTTTGGGGGGCCTTCAGGTTCGGGGGGGCCCTTTAGGTTCAAGGGGCCCTTATAGACAGAGTTGGTTTACATTCTCAATGACAGTCACACGGCCTCATTCTGAGGAGACACGTACCACACGCATGCGCAGTCATAGCACTCGATGGGGTTGATTTACTAAAGGCAAATAGACAAACAATCTGCAGTCTCTCCAGAATTTAGTAAATGAGGTGAAGTTTCACTTTACAAGGAATACCCAATCACATGCAAGGAAAACGTAAAAAAAAACCAGCGTTTTTGCCTGCACATGATTGGATGATGGAAGTCAGCAGAACGTTCGCTCATTTACTAAGCGGTGAGGAAAATGCATTTTGAAAAGTGCAACATTTATATTTATTATTCATTTTTGCTGTTTTTTTTTGCCTTCCTCGGGATGAATTGTGTATTTGGGATTGTGAGATCCCCCTTTTATTGGTTGAACTGGATGGACTTTTTTCAACCATGAAAATCCCCCCCAATGTGCGCTTTGCTCAATCCGCCAAAATTCATTTTTGAAAAAAGATACAACAACTCAGCAAAATATTACCAAGATACATTTTATTTAAAAAAAAAGTTAATTTTTTTATTATACATTTTATATTATTTTATTAGTACTTATTTTGTATTATTTTATATACATTCTTTTCATATTGTTTTATATAATTTTTGTATAGAGAGGGGCCCCTTCTGTCAGGGGGGCCCTGGGCAATTACCCCTTTATAAATCCAGCCGTGATTGTACAGCCAGTTCTAGGGTCTGAGGTGGGTGTTAGATAGACAGGATTTATATATTATTATTATTATTATTATTTTTATTATTATTATACAGGAATTATATATTTATTTAGGATAATTATTTTATTATTATTGTTGTTATTGTTGTTATTATTAAATGGGAATTATATATTTATTATCATACAGGATTATTAATATTATTATACAGGATTTATATATTATTATTATTATTATTATACAGGATTATTATTATTATTATAATTATTATATTATTATTATTATTATTATACAGGACTTATATATTATTATTATACAGGATTATTATTATTATTATACAGGATTATTATTATTATTACACAATATTTATATATTATTATTATTATTGTTGTTATTATACAGGAATTATATATTATTATACAGGATTTATATAATATTATTAACATGATTATTATTATTATTATTACACAAGATTTATATATTATTATTATTTTTATTATACAGGATTTATATATTATTATACAGGATTATTATTATTTTTATTATTATTATTATTATACAGGATCATTATTATTATTACACAAGATTTATATATTATTATTATTATTATTATTATTATTATTATTATTATTATTATACAGGAATTTTATATTATTATACAGGATTATTATTATTTTTATTATACAGGATTTATATAGTTTGCGCAGAGCTTTACAACATTTGGACAGATACAGTTACAATACAATTCAATACGGGAGGATTCAGAGAGCTCTGATCCCAAGAGCTTACAATCTAGGAGGAATCAGAGGGTCCGGCTTGTTATCTCGGACACTTTATAATCAGTTACAGCAAAGGTTTATTTATTTTTTATTATTTGGGATAAAGGTTTTATGCAAAGGAATAAAAGCTGATCATTGTAAGCACCCCCGTCAGTGGCAAATGGTTTATCTCATTCCTCCAACTGCCACTTTTGGTCTGGTAAAAAAAAAAAAAAAAAAACGGACTTACTGGCCGGATCACCAGGTGAAAATATAGGCAGAAAAAACAAAGAAAACAAATGCGGCCGCCACCTCTAGAATCCGGCGAGCCGCAAAATACGACGTTTTTGTTTTTGGATTTAAAACCACTTTGAGTGATCCCCTTTGATTGGCCGCCCTGATTTATAAAAGATGTTTTTATTATATTATATTCCTTCCTCCGACATTCTGCGATTCGGAATGTTTTCATCGCTAATAAGATCCCCGAAGAAAGAAATCGCTTCATCGCCAAACGTTCCGCATCGATCCTTGGCGACCGCGATTATCTCCAATTTACTAAAGATCAGAAATGTCGTCTTCTGGTGACATCAAAAGTATAAATATATATATAATACATAAAATGCATAAATATGATAAAATGTTTATATGTTATTATATTATTATTATTTATTCATTAGAAGTATTTATATTTATTATTTCATTTATCATAATATAAAATTATAATAAAATAAATTTGCAGAATTGATGGGAGTGAAAAATGTCCAGAAATCTTTTTTGGGTTTCTCTATAGAACTGCACTGATTGATATATATATCTATATACAGTATATAGAACTGCGCTGATTGATATATATATCTATATACAGTATATAGAACTGCACTGATTGATATATATATCTATATACAGTATATAGGACTGCGCTGATTTATATATATATCTATATACAGTATATAGAACTGCGCTGATTGATATATATATATATATATATATACAGTATATAGAACTGCACTGATTGATATATATATCTATATACAGTATATAGAACTGCACTGATTGATATATATCTATATACAGTATATAGAACTGCACTGATTGATATATATATATATCTATATACAGTATATAGAACTGCACTGATTGATATATATCTATATACAGTATATAGAACTGCACTGATTGATTGATATATATATCTATATACAGTATATAGAACTGCGCTGATTGATATATATATATATATATATATACAGTATATAGAACTGCACTGATTGATATATATATCTATATACAGTATATAGAACTGCACTGATTGATATATATCTATATACAGTATATAGAACTGCACTGATTGATATATATATATATCTATATACAGTATATAGAACTGCACTGATTGATATATATCTATATACAGTATATAGAACTGCACTGATTGATTGATATATATATCTATATACAGTATATAGAACTGCACTGATTGATATATATCTATATACAGTATATAGAACTGCACTGATTGATATATATATATATCTATATACAGTATATAGAACTGCACTGATTGATTGATATATATATCTATATACAGTATATAGAACTGCACTGATTGATATATATCTATATACAGTATATAGAACTGCACTGATTGATATATATATCTATATACAGTATATAGAACTGCACTGATTGATATATATCTATATACAGTATATAGAACTGCACTGATTGATATATATATATATATATACAGTATATAGAACTGCACTGATTGATATATATATATCTATATACAGTATATAGAACTGCACTGATTGATATATATATCTATATACAGTATATAGAACTGCACTGATTGATATATATATCTATATACAGTATATAGAACTGCACTGATTGATATATATATATCTATATACAGTATATAGAACTGCACTGATTGATATATATATCTATATACAGTATATAGAACTGCACTGATTGATATATATATCTATATACAGTATATAGAACTGCACTGATTGATATATATCTCTATATACAGTATATAGAACTGCACTGATTGATATATATCTCTATATACAGTATATAGAACTGCACTGATTGATATATATATATATCTATATACAGTATATAGAACTGCACTGATTGATATATATATATATATATATATACAGTATATAGAACTGCGCTGATTGATATATATATATATATATATATACAGTATATAGAACTGCGCTGATTGATATATATATCTATATACAGTATATAGAACTGCACTGATTGATATATATATATATCTATATACAGTATATAGAACTGCACTGATTGATATATATATATATATCTATATACAGTATATAGAACTGCACTGATTGATATATATATATCTATATACAGTATATAGAACTGCACTGATTGATATATATCTATATACAGTATATAGAACTGCACTGATTGATATATATCTATATACAGTATATAGAACTGCACTGATTGATATATATATCTATATACAGTATATAGAACTGCACTGATTGATATATATCTATATACAGTATATAGAACTGCACTGATTGATATATATATATATCTATATACAGTATATAGAACTGCACTGATTGATATATATATCTATATACAGTATATAGAACTGCACTGATTGATATATATATATATCTATATACAGTATATAGAACTGCACTGATTGATATATATATCTATATACAGTATATAGAACTGCACTGATTGATATATATATCTATATACAGTATATAGAACTGCACTGATTGATATATATATCTATATACAGTATATAGAACTGCACTGATTGATATATATCTATATACAGTATATAGGACTGCACTGATTGATATATATCTATATACAGTATATAGAACTGCACTGATTGATTTATATATATATCTATATACAGTATACAGAACTGCGCTGATTGATATATATCTATATACAGTATATAGAACTGCACTGATTGATATATATATCTATATACAGTATATAGAACTGCACTGATTGATATATATCTATATACAGTATATAGAACTGCACTGATTGATTTATATATATATCTATATACAGTATACAGAACTGCGCTGATTGATATATATCTATATACAGTATATAGAACTGCACTGATTGATATATATATCTATATACAGTATATAGAACTGCACTGATTGATATATATCTATATACAGTATATAGAACTGCACTGATTGATATATATATATATACAGTATATAGAACTGCACTGATTGATATATATATCTATATACAGTATATAGGACTGCACTGATTGATATATATCTATATACAGTATATAGAACTGTGCTGATTGATATATATATCTATATACAGTATATAGGACTTGATTCTCCTGTATGCAGTATATATAATATATACTTTACATTGTACGCTCTGAGGGCGGGAAGTGATGTGAATGTATAATATATATAATATAAATGTAAAGTGCTGTATACATAGACAGTGGTATATAAATGATATATATATATATACACCTGAGGAGATTGTTATGGAATTACATGACGGTTGAGAAACGTTTCATGTCAGCGACTCTCCAGCGACAGTCGCTCGCGTTCTCCGCCGTGGTTTATCTGGAGGGAGATTTTTAGCGCTCCTTCCATTTCTCGCAGCAGAAGAATGGCCTCTCGGCGACTCGAGGGATGAAATCGCTACAAAACGCAGCTCCTCGCTCTTTGTCTGTCCCCCGCACCTCTGAGGCTCGTATTAGGAAATCTCTTTGGGGTGATTGCAG
Source organism: Lithobates clamitans (assembly GCA_037952925.1). Taxonomy (NCBI): domain Eukaryota; kingdom Metazoa; phylum Chordata; class Amphibia; order Anura; family Ranidae; genus Lithobates; species Lithobates clamitans. The sequence continues at coordinate 7,289 of JBBGZY010003709.1, forward strand.
CCACATTGGTGCACTCGCAACAAAACGGATTGAAATGGTCATTCTGATAAAACTTTGGGGGGCGATAAAACTGGGGAGTGAGAATTCCGGCGCAGCTCCGCATGGCAGCCAATCAGCTTCCAGGGTTTGGGGCCCCTTTAGGGCCGGTTCACACTGCGGTGGTGCGAATTTTGCGCAAATTTGATCCGATTGTGTTGCGAATTTTCTTTGCGAATTCTTTGTATGTTCTGGTGAATCTACTGCGATTCTACGGCAAATATAGCATTGAATTCGCATCGCACACGGATCAAACTCGCACAGGACCCTTTCTGTACGCAGCTTAAATTCGCAATGCATTGATGTGAACGGCACTAATGGAAAACGATGTTATATAATAGAATTCGCAGCAGTGTGAACCGGCCCCTGCACCGCTCTGTAGCACACATGCGTTTTTACTGCGATTTTTCCGTGTTTTCAGATGCCTTTCCTGCGCATTTCTGGTGCGTTTTTTGGGTTTTCGGCACCTGTGAAAAATGGACGTGTGAATCAAAAACGCACTCAAATTTTTACAGCGATTTTGATGCGTTTTCCATTCATTTAAGGCTCTGTGAACACTGGTATAGAGAATGTTCCTTCTATAGGAGTTTTGTGTCTGTAGAAGCCGATCGATGATTTCTCTCCATACACATTACAATGTTCAGAGGCAGAAAAAACCTTCCGATTTCACGTTTCTGATTGGAGGCAGAAAAATCATAAAACTCTCCTAAACTCGTCTAAACTTTCTACATAAAATGCTCTATATCGGCGTTTTTTACTCCGGAGAGAACGAACGTTTTTATGAAGCGCAGTGTGGGTGGAGCCTCAATAGGGAGATGCGTTTTTGGTGCGGTTTTCAAGACGCACGGCGCCCGTAAACGCTGCGCCGGGAGGAGCCCCGGAGGATTTAAAGGGAAAGATTAAAAAGACGCAGGAAAATCGTTATAAATATGAAGGGGCCTCATTGTCAAATCTTCATTGGTTCTCAAGCTGATTGGTTCCCAGGCAGAGCTGCCCCCCCCCCCAATGCTTGGACCCTGAAGAGGGGGGGAGGGGGGGGCACCCTGAAAACTTGTCCTGCAAGTCTACATATCGGTGATAATCAATAAACGATCACCGACAATTCTCAGATGTTTTTTTAAAGAAGATTATAATCGATCTTTGCATAGATGTGCACCCCAAAAACTCAAACACACATGAATATATATATATATACACACACACACATGAATATATATATATACACACACACATGAATATATATATATATATACACACACATGAATATATATATAAACACACACACATGAATATATATATATATACACACACATGAATATTTATATATACACACACACACATGAATATATATATATACACACACACATGAATATATATACACACACACACACACACGAATATATATATATACACACACACACACACATGAATATATATATACACACACACACACATGAATATATATATATACACACACACACATGAATATATATATATATATATACACACACACATGAATATATATATATACACAAATACACTCTAAATAAATGTAAACAAATGAATATGTTGTAGGGTCAGTGGACGGTGTCAGTAGTTTTTTATTTTTGTATTATTTTTTACAATTTTATTTATATTCTTTTATTATTATTTTTTTTATTTTTTAGGAGCATTGGTGAAATATCAGAAGGGGGGATCTGAGCCACATGGGGTGACCAGGGTGTGCCCAGGCACACCCGGCACACCCCCTGCGCACACCTATGGATCTTATATATTTTTTTTTTATTATTTTATATCAAACCAAAGCAACTGAAATATTCAACAACTAAAATACAGCCCCCCCCTCCCCCCCAATCATCCTCTATGGGGGGAGGGGGCACTTATAGAACCAATTATAGAGAGAAGACGGGATATAAACATTCTAATACAATCATCGTACATCGATGTCTATCAGTCCACACACAGCGAGATTATCTTCTATAGAAATATCAGAGAACTGGAAATCATTTCACATAAATGATCGGAAATCCGGAATATTTGTAGAGAGTTCTTCTCAGGAGAGAAATGAGAAAGAAATATAAGAGATTGTATATAGGAGGAGATTATATTCCAGGGAGGAAGATACAGAATGACGTCACAAGTCGGGGTATATCGCAGTATAATAGAACAGAATACATTTGGTGGCCACAAACGATCCTCCGTCTGTATAATTATATGGAATTCGATACAATATAAAAATATAATTATTTCTTTTTAGTGCCGGATAGTATTATAATATCTGTCTATCTATATAAAATATTTGAATCACTTGTGTAACAAATCTATTAGTACGAATTATTATTATTATTATTATTATTATTATTATTATTATTATTATTATTATTATTATTATTATTATTATTTGGAGTTAATGGGATTTGTTAAAAATATATTTTTATTTATAAAATGTAGCAAAGAGAACAGAAAAGATCTTCTGATTACATGAAATCTCGATAATATTCCCGCAGATGAAATCCATCCAATAATAAATTGTGGTGAATTTATTTCTTTTTATCCTCTTATAATGGATCTTCACTCCTTTCTATATTTGTTATTATTTTTTTTATATATATATATATACACAACTATTTTATATAGATAGATAGATATTTATAATTATTTATAGATTTGTTACACAACTTCCACTGATTATTGCAAAGTAATACAAATATAATATATATATATAACAGTAGAGGAAATAATAATAATAATAATAATAATAATAATAATAATAATAATAGATATAACTTCCACTGATTGTTACAATTATCTTGCAAAGCAACAGAAATATTTTATATAGATATTTATTCCTTTTTGTTACATTCTAGCAGGAAATATTACAATGTTTCCAGGTGATCCGGATATTTATCTCTCACCGAGGAAAGGAGTTTCTGTGGACAATGGGGAATTATCCGAATATTTCCATCCGGACTCCTTCAGTATAAGATTTATGAATGGATCTCTTCTCTGCATTTATTTTTGATGACGTAGTATATTTGTAGATATATGTTATATTATGATTGCTGCTAATTATCGGATAATTTGCTGTCTCTTTTTATGTCAGACTCTGACGTCATCATACATGGAAATTTGTACTGATGACTTTATTACATCGGATTAGTTCTGATTATTTCTATACACGTTGTGCAGTAATTGTAATATCTATGACGTCACATGTCTGGAGAGAAGACCAGTGTCTGATGTCATCTGACTATTACCACGTCGCCAGTGATGTCATAATACCGTGTGATGTCACAGTACACCGCAGGTGACCCGGATATAAAATAATAATAAATGATTGTGATTATATACAGACAGGGACTGATCTATATTGTAATTCATGTTCTGTGCTCCCGGTAATGAGGTCACATTATGATGTCATGATCAGAGAGGTGACGTCACAATGCACCCATTCTGTGTATAGTTGTATTGTGACATCACAGGTCAGTTCATATTTCCTCCTCTGATCGGATCGGATGGTGTATCGAAGGAGTGAAATATGAACTGTCTGTGCAACTAAAAAGGATCAACCAGAACCGAACTGTATGAGAGGAGACTTCCCAATCCGAATTATTGGGGTGATAGGTGTATGGGGGATGTGCGGATTGGGGTGATAGCTGTGTGTGTGGGGGGGGGGATTGGGGTGATAGCTGTGTGTGGGGGGGGGATTGGGGTGATAGCTGTGTGTGGGGGGGAGGGGGGATGTGGGGATTGGGGTGATAGGTGTGTGTTGGGGGGAGGGGGGATTGGGGTGATAGCTGTGTGTGTGTGGGGGGGGAGGGTTGGGGTCTGGAAAGGACATTGGTGGGATGCAGTTTGTAGAATAAACAGAAAAGTTTGCTGGAAATATTCGGAGAAATTCCTCCTCCAGACAGCAAATGGTGTCCCCCCCCCCCCCATCTGTATACAATGTATACTCCATATAATCCCGTATATACAATGTATACTCCATATAATCCCGTATATACAATGTATACTCCATATAATCCCGTATATACAATGTACGGGGAGATTATATATAGGACTGCACAGGAAGATCGGGTGTACAATATTCAAACAGTATATATAATAATTGTAGGAACTTTATATATTGAATATAATTCATGTCAATGAATAGTTTAGGGTCTCTGTATACACAATATATAGAAATACATGACTGTATATACATCTTTTATATGGCTGTATAGGGAATATATATATTGTGGATATTATAACTGTATATTCAATAAGTAGGAACATTATATGACTGTATATGATATACATATAATATATATATGAGATGTCTGGGGAAATGATATATATGGGATATTGTACATATAATATAAAGAGATATTATACATTATATACAGTATTTGGTGATATTATGACTGTATATGATTAGTATACATATATCGGGACATGTAATGTATATACAATGTACAGGAATATATATATATAAATTATATTATGGGATGGGATTCTGATCTCGGGGTACGGAGAATATTATCACCTGAACTTCCTGCTAATCTCATTTCTGGACCAAAACACCCCAAATCTGTCCGGAGCTGAACCCCGAAAATGAATTGTGGTGGGGAGGGAAGAGTTGGGGGCCATAGAACAGTCCGGGGTGTATATACAGGAAGGAGAGGGGGTTGTATATACATATATCGAATCGCACATTATATATAGCACAGTATATAGCTCTCTATATTAGACAATATACACCGGTAATGTACTCGGTACGGAATATCTCTGATCCCCCCGTATTGTAATATCCGCCCTCATGTTGTAAAGCGCCATATAAATCATGAATAATAATAATAATAATAATAATAATAATATAAGCTACAGACTGAATATAAGGAATATAAATACAGACTTGTGTATTATCATTACCAGTATATAGAACATTCGCTACTGACTTATATAATAGGAGGTACCCCCTGTATATAATAAACGGTATGTAGGTCTGTATGTCCCGGTGACGGACATGGCACATAGTATATGAGGGTGGAGGAGGACACATAGTATATGAGGGAGGAGGAGGACACATAGTATATGAGGGTGGAGGAGGACACATAGTATATGAGGGTGGAGGGTACCTGCCCGCCTTGGTGATGATCATCTCGGTTCCGATCTCATGGAATCTCCTCCATAGATCTCCCCCTTGCAGCTCCACTTGGACCGGAGGGCGCTCCGCACAGGCGGGGGAAAGGGGCGCCGCGGATTTGGATCTTTTTTCTGCGGGGACACAACGGGGGTACAGAGTGTGAGCGGTCCCCGTATAATACATGGGGTGAAGGGAGTAGAATTTGGAGTTCCCATTGTATTCCTCTCACTAACCCGGCTCCTCCTCAGTACTGGGGTCCTTCAGGTGCTCCTTGTCCTCTGTGGCCCCTGGCTCCTCCAGCTTCCTCTTCCCCACCAGCGCCTCCACTGAGAAGGACCGGGCCCGGGAGCTCAGCGCCATCCTGCCCCTCCAGGGGCCCCTATCTGATCTCCTCCGATCTCCGTTCAAAGGATGAATGAGTCCCAATTCTCCTCCTTACAGCTGCCCAGTACAGGGGCCCCAGGGGACCCTCCCTCCGCCCACCAATCGCTGAGGAGGGGAGGAGACACCCCAACCTGAGTACAGAGAGACGGTAAAGAGAGACCCCCAACCATAGGAGAAGAGACCCCCAACCTGTGTACAGAGAGGAAAGACCCCCAACCTGAGTACAGAGAGATGGCAAAGAGAGACCCCCAACCATAGGAGAAGAGACCCCCAACCTGTGTACAGAGAGAAGAGACCCCCAACCATAAGAGAAGAGACCCCCAACCTGTGTACAGAGAGGAGAGACCCCCAACCTGTGTACAGAGAGGAGAGACCCCCAACCTGTGTACAGAGAGGAGAGACCCCCAACCTGAGTACAGAGAGGGGAGACCCCCAACCTGAGTACAGAGAGGGGAGACCCCCAACCTGTGTACAGAGAGAGGAGAGACCCCCAACCTGTGTACAGAGAGGAGAGACCCCCAACCTGCGTACAGAGAGGAGAGACCCCAACCTGTATACAGAGAGGAGAGACCCCCAACCTGTGTACAGAGAGGAGAGACCCCCAACCTGAGTACAGAGAGGGGAGACCCCCAACCTGAGTACAGAGAGGGGAGACCCCAACCTGAGTACAGAGAGAGGAGAGACCCCCAACCTGTGTACAGAGAGGAGAGACCCCCAACCTGCGTACAGAGAGGAGAGACCCCAACCTGTATACAGAGAGGAGAGACCCCCAACCTGTGTACAGAGAGAGGAGAGATCCCCAACCTGTGTACAGAGAGGAGAGACCCCCAACCTGTGTACAGAGAGGAGAGACCCCCAACCTGCGTACAGAGAGGAGAGACCCCCAACCTGTGTACAGAGAGGAGAGACCCCCAACCTGTGTACAGAGAGGAGAGACCCCCAACCTGTGTACAGAGAGGAGAGACCCCCAACCTGTGTAACAGAGAGGAGAGACCCCCAACCTGTGTACAGAGAGGAGAGACCCCCAACCTGTGTACAGAGAGGAGAGACCCCCAACCTGTGTACAGAGAGAGGAGAGACCCCCAACCTGTGTACAGAAAGGAGAGACCCCCAACCATAGTACAGAGAGGAGAGACCCCCAACCTGTGTACAGAGAGGAGAGACCCCCAACCTGTGTACAGAGAGGAGAGACCCCCAACCTGAGTACAGAGAGGAGAGACCCCCAACCTGCGTACAGAGAGGAGAGACCCCCAACCTGTGTACAGAGAGAGGAGAGACCCCCAACCTGTGTACAGAGAGGAGAGACCCCCAACCTGTGTACAGAGAGAGGAGAGATCCCCAACCTGTGTACAGAGAGGAGAGACCCCCAACCTGTGTACTGAGAGGAGAGACCCCAAACCTGTGTACAGAGAGGGGAGACCCCCAACCTGTGTACAGAGAGAGGAGAGACCCCCAACCTGTGTACAGAGAGAGGAGAGACCCCCAACCTGTGTACAGAGAGAGGAGAGACCCCCAACCTGCGTACAGAGGAGAGACCCCCCAACCTGCGTACAGTGAGGAGAGACCCCCAACCTGCGTACAGAGGAGAGACCCCCCAACCTGCGTACAGTGAGGAGAGACCCCCAACCTGTGTACAGAGAGGGGAGACCCCCAACCTGTGTACAGAGAGGGGAGACCCCCAACCTGTGTACAGAGAGGAGAGACCCCCAACCTGTGTACAGAGAGGGGAGAGACACCCCCAACCTGTGTACAGAGAGGAGAGACCCCCAACCTGTGTACAGAGAGAGGAGAGACCCCCAACCTGTGTACAGAGAGGAGAGACCCCCAACCTGTGTACAGAGAGGAGAGACCCCCAACCTGTGTACAGAGAGGGGAGACCCCCAACCTGTGTACAGAGAGGAGAGACCCCCAACCTGCGTACAGAGAGGAGAGACCCCCAACCTGAGTACAGAGAGGAGAGACCCCCAACCTGTGTACAGAGAGGAGAGACCCCCAACCTGTGTACAGAGAGGAGAGACCCCCAACCTGTGTACAGAGAGGAGAGACCCCCAACCTGTGTACAGAGAGGAGAGACCCCCAACCTGTGTACAGAGAGGAGAGACCCCCAACCTGTGTACAGAGAGGGGAGACCCCCAACCTGTGTACAGAGAGGAGAGACCCCCAACCTGCGTACAGAGAGGGGAGACCCCCAACCTGTGTACAGAGAGGGGAGACCCCCAACCTGTGTACAGAGAGAGGAGAGACCCCCAACCTGCGTACAGAGAGGGGAGACCCCCAACCTGAGTACAGAGAGGAGAGACCCCCAACCTGTGTACAGAGAGGAGAGACCCCCAACCTGCATACAGAGAGGGGAGACTCCCAACCTGTGTACAGAGAGGAGAGACCCCCAACCTGCATACAGAGAGGAGAGACCCCCAACCTGTGTACAGAGAGGAGAGACCCCCAACCTGTGTACAGAGAGAGGAGAGACCCCCAACCTGAGTACAGAGAGGAGAGACCCCCAACCTGTGTACAGAGAGGGGAGACCCCCAACCTGTGTACAGAGAGGAGAGACCCCCAACCTGTGTACAGAGAGGAGAGACCCCCAACCTGAGTACAGAGAGGAGAGACCCCCAACCTGCGTACAGAGAGGAGAGACCCCCAACCTGCATGCAGAGAGGAGAGACCCCCAACCTGCGTACAGAGAGGAGAGACCCCCAACCTGCGTACAGAGAGGAGAAACCCCCAACCTGCGTACAGAGAGGAGAGACCCCCAACCTGTGTACAGAGAGGAGAGACCCCCAACCTGTGTACAGAGAGGAGAGACCCCCAACCTGTGTACAGAGAGGAGAGACCCCCAACCTGTGTACAGAGAGGGGAGACCCCCAACCTGTGTACAGAGAGGAGAGACCCCCAACCTGTGTACAGAGAGGAGAGACCCCCAAGCTGCATACAGAGAGGAGAGACCACCAACCTGAGTACAGAGAGGAGAGACCCCCAACCTGTGTACAGAGAGGAGAGACCCCCAACCTGTGTACTGAGAGGAGAGACCCCCAACCTGTGTACAGAGAGGAGAGACCCCCAACCTGTGTACTGAGAGGAGAGACCCCAAACCTGTGTACAGAGAGGAGAGACCCCCAACCTGAGTACAGAGAGGAGAGACCCCCAACCTGCGTACAGAGAGGAGAGACCCCCAACCTGTGTACAGAGAGGAGAGACCCCCAACCTGAGTACAGAGAGGAGAGACCCCCAACCTGCGTACAGAGAGGAGAGACCCCCAACCTGCGTACAGAGAGGAGAGACCCCCAACCTGTGTACAGAGAGGAGAGACCCCCAACCTGTGTACAGAGAGGAGAGACCCACAACCTGTGTACAGAGAGGAGAGACCCCCAACCTGTGTACAGAGAGGAGAGACCCCCAACCTGAGTACAGAGAGAGGAGAGACCCCCAACCTGCGTACAGAGAGGAGAGACCCCCAACCTGTGTACAGAGAGAGGAGAGACCCCCAACCTGTGTACAGAGAGGAGAGACCCCCAACCTGAGTACAGAGAGGAGAGACCCCCAACCTGCGTACATAGAGGAGAGACCCCCAACCTGTGTACAGAGAGGAGAGACCCCCAACCTGCGTACATAGAGGAGAGACCCCCAACCTGTGTACAGAGAGGAGAGACCCCCAACCTGCGTACAGAGAGGAGAGACCCCCAACCTGCGTACAGAGAGGAGAGACCCCCAACCTGTGTACAGAGAGGAGAGACCCCCAACCTGTGTACAGAGAGGAGAGACCCCCAACCTGTGTACAGAGAGGAGAGACCCCCAACCTGAGTACAGAGAGGAGAGACCCCCAACCTGCGTACATAGAGGAGAGACCCCCAACCTGTGTACAGAGAGGAGAGACCCCCAACCTGCGTACAGAGAGGAGAGACCCCCAACCTGTGTACAGAGAGGAGAGACCCCCAACCTGAGTACAGAGAGGAGAGACCCCCAACCTGCGTACAGAGAGGAGAGACCCCCAATCTGTGTACAGAGAGGAGAGACCCCCAACCTGTGTACAGAGAGAGGAGAGACCCCCAACCTGTGTACAGAGAGGAGAGACCCCCAACCTGAGTACAGAGAGGAGAGACCCCCAACCTGCGTACAGAGAGAGGAGAGACCCCCAACCTGAGTACAGAGAGGAGAGACCCCCAACCTGCGTACAGAGAGGAGAGACCCCCAACCTGCGTACAGAGAGGAGAGACCCCCAACCTGTGTACAGAGAGGAGAGACCCCCAACCTGAGTACAGAGAGGAGAGACCCCCAACCTGTGTACAGAGAGGAGAGACCCCCAACCTGTGTACAGAGAGGAGAGACCCCCAACCTGTGTACAGAGAGGAGAGACCCCCAACCTGTGTACAGAGAGGAGAGACCCCCAACCTGTGTACAGAGAGGGGAGACCCCCAACCTGTGTACAGAGAGGAGAGACCCCCAACCTGTGTACAGAGAGGAGAGACCCCCAACCTGAGTACAGAGAGGAGAGACCCCCAACCTGTGTACAGAGAGGAGAGACCCCCAACCTGAGTACAGAGAGGAGAGACCCCCAACCTGAGTACAGAGAGGAGAGACCCCCGACCTGCATACAGAGAGGAGAGACCCCCAACCTGTGTACAGAGAGGAGAGACCCCCAACCTGAGTACAGAGAGGAGAGACCCCCAACCTGTGTACAGAGAGGAGAGACCCCCAACCTGTGTACAGAGAGAGGAGAGACCCCCAACCTGTGTACAGAGAGGAGAGACCCCCAACCTGTGTAACAGAGAGGAGAGACCCCCAACCTGTGTACAGAGAGGAGAGACCCCCAACCTGTGTAACAGAGAGGAGAGACCCCCAACCTGCGTACAGAGAGGAGAGACCCCCAACCTGCATACAGAGAGGAGAGACCCCCAACCTGTGTACAGAGAGGAGAGACCCCCAACCTGTGTACAGAGAGGAGAGACCCCCAACCTGTGTACAGAGAGGAGAGACCCCCAACCTGAGTACAGAGAGGAGAGACCCCCAACCTGAGTACAGAGAGGGGAGACCCCCAACCTGCGTACAGAGAGGAGAGACCCCCAACCTGTGTACAGAGAGAGGAGAGACCCCCAACCTGTGTACAGAGAGGAGAGACCCCCAACCTGTGTACAGAGAGGAGAGACCCCCAACCTGCGTACAGAGAGGAGAGACCCCCAACCTGTGTACAGAAAGAGGAGAGACCCCCAACCTGTGTACAGAGAGGAGAGACCCCCAACCTGTGTACAGAGAGGGGAGACCCCCGACCTGTATACAGAGAGAGGAGAGACCCCCAACCTGTGTACAGAGAGGAGAGACCCCCAACCTGTGTACAGAGAGGAGAGACCCCCAACCTGCGTACAGAGAGGAGAGACCCCCAACCTGTGTACAGAGAGAGGAGAGACCCCCAACCTGTGTACAGAGAGGAGAGACCCCCAACCTGTGTACAGAGAGGAGAGACCCCCAACCTGAGTACAGAGAGGAGAGACCCCCAACCTGTGTACAGAGAGGAGAGACCCCCAACCTGTGTACAGAGAGGGGAGACCCCCGACCTGTATACAGAGAGAGGAGAGACCCCCAACCTGCGTACAGAGAGGAGAGACCCCCAACCTGCGTACAGAGAGGAGAGACCCCCAACCTGTGTACAGAGAGGGGAGACCCCCGACCTGTATACAGAGAGAGGAGAGACCCCCAACCTGCGTACAGAGAGGAGAGACCCCCAACCTGTGTACAGAGAGGGGAGAGACCCCCAACCTGCGTACAGAGAGGAGAGACCCCCAACCTGTGTACAGAGAGGAGAGACCCCCAACTTGAGTACAGAGAGGAGAGACCCCCAACCTGTGTACAGAGAGGAGAGACCCCCAACCTGTGTACAGAGAGGAGAGACCACCAACCTGTGTACAGAGAGGAGAGACCCCCAACCTGTGTACAGAGAGGAGAGACCCCCAACCTGTGTACAGAGAGGAGAGACCCCCAACCTGTGTACAGAGAGGAGAGACCCCCAACCTGTGTACAGAGAGAGGAGAGACCCCCAACCTGTGTACATAGAGAGGAGAGACCCCCAACCTGAGTACAGAGAGAGGAGAGACCCCCAACCTGTGTACAGAGAGGAGAGACCCCCAACCTGCGTACAGAGAGGAGAGACCCCCAACCTGTGTACAGAGAGGAGAGACCCCCAACCTGTGTACAGAGAGGAGAGACCCCCAACCTGTGTACAGAGAGGAGAGACCCCCAACCTGTGTACAGAGAGGAGAGATCCCCAACCTGCGTACAGAAAGGAGAGACCCCCAACCTGCGTACAGAGAGGAGAGACCCCCAACCTGTGTACAGAGAGGAGAGACCTCCAACCTGTGTACAGAGAGAGGAGAGACCCCCAACCTGTGTACAGAGAGGAGAGACCCCCAACCTGTGTACAGAGAGGAGAGACCCCCAACCTGTGTACAGAGAGAGGAGAGACCCCCAACCTGTGTACAGAGAGGAGAGACCCCCAACCTGTGTACAGAGAGGAGAGACCCCCAACCTGTGTACAGAGAGGAGAGACCCCCAACCTGCGTACAGAGAGGAGAGACCCCCAACCTGTGTACAGAGAGGAGAGACCCCCAACCTGTGTACAGAGAGGGGAGACTCCCAACCTGCGTACAGAGAGGAGAGACCCCCAACCTGTGTACAGAAAGAGGAGAGACCCCCAACCTGTGTACAGAGAGGAGAGACCCCCAACCTGTGTACAGAGAGGGGAGACCCCCGACCTGTATACAGAGAGAGGAGAGACCCCCAACCTGTGTACAGAGAGGAGAGACCCCCAACCTGTGTACAGAGAGGAGAGACCCCCAACCTGCGTACAGAGAGGAGAGACCCCCAACCTGTGTACAGAGAGAGGAGAGACCCCCAACCTGTGTACAGAGAGGAGAGACCTCCAACCTGTGTACAGAGAGGAGAGACCCCCAACCTGTGTACAGAGAGGAGAGACCCCCAACCTGTGTACAGAGAGGAGAGACCCCCAACCTGTGTACAGAGAGGGGAGACCCCCGACCTGTATACAGAGAGAGGAGAGACCCCCAACCTGCGTACAGAGAGGAGAGACCCCCAACCTGTGTACAGAGAGGGGAGACCCCCGACCTGTATACAGAGAGAGGAGAGACCCCCAACCTGCGTACAGAGAGGAGAGACCCCCAACCTGTGTACAGAGAGGAGAGACCCCCAACCTGTGTACAGAGAGGAGAGACCCCCAACCTGTGTACAGAGAGGAGAGACCCCCAACCTGTGTACAGAGAGAGGAGAGACCCCCAACCTGTGTACATAGAGAGGAGAGACCCCCAACCTGAGTACAGAGAGAGGAGAGACCCCCAACCTGTGTACAGAGAGGAGAGACCCCCAACCTGTGTACAGAGAGGAGAGACCCCCAACCTGTGTACAGAGAGGAGAGACCCCCAACCTGTGTACAGAGAGGAGAGACCCCCAACCTGTGTACAGAGAGGAGAGATCCCCAACCTGCGTACAGAAAGGAGAGACCCCCAACCTGCGTACAGAGAGGAGAGACCCCCAACCTGTGTACAGAGAGGAGAGACCCCCAACCTGTGTACAGAGAGAGGAGAGACCCCCAACCTGTGTACAGAGAGGAGAGACCCCCAACCTGTGTACAGAGAGGAGAGACCCCCAACCTGTGTACAGAGAGAGGAGAGACCCCCAACCTGTGTACAGAGAGAGGAGAGACCCCCAACCTGTGTACAGAGAGGAGAGACCCCCAACCTGTGTACAGAGAGGAGAGACCCCCAACCTGTGTACAGAGAGAGGAGAGACCCCCAACCTGTGTACAGAGAGGAGAGACCCCCAACCTGTGTACAGAGAGGAGAGACCCCCAACCTGTGTACAGAGAGGAGAGACCCCCAACCTGTGTACAGAGAGGAGAGACCCCCAACCTGTGTACAGAGAGGAGAGACCTCCAACCTGTGTACAGAGAGGAGAGACCCCCAACCTGTGTACAGAGAGGAGAGACCCCCAACCTGTGTACAGAGAGGAGAGACCCCCAACCTGTGTACAGAGAGGAGAGACCCCCAACCTGTGTACAGAGAGGAGAGACCCCCAACCTGTGTACAGAGAGGAGAGACCTCCAACCTGTGTACAGAGAGGAGAGACCCCCAACCTGTGTACATAGAGGAGAGACCCCCAACCTGTTTACAGAGAGGAGAGACCCCCAACCTGAGTACAGAGAGGGGAGACCCCCAACCTGCGTACAGAGAGGGGAGACCCCCAACCTGTGTACAGAGAGGAGAGACCCCCAACCTGCGTACAGAGAGGGGAGACCCCCAACCTGTGTACAGAGAGAGGAGAGACCCCCAACCTGTGTACAGAGAGGAGAGACCCCCAACCTGTGTACAGAGAGGAGAGACCCCCAACCTGTGTACAGAGAGGAGAGACCCCCAACCTGTGTACAGAGAGGAGAGACCCCCAACCTGTGTACAGAGAGGAGAGACCCCCAACCTGTGTACAGAGAGGAGAGACCCCCAACCTGTGTACAGAGAGGAGAGACCCCCAACCTGTGTACAGAGAGGAGAGACCCCCAACCTGTGTACAGAGAGGAGAGACCCCCAACCTGTGTACAGAGAGGAGAGACCCCCAACCTGTGTACAGAGAGGGGAGAGACACCCCCAACCTGAGTACAGAGAGGAGAGACCCCCAACCTGTGTACAGAGAGGAGAGACCCCCAACCTGTGTACAGAGAGGAGAGACCCCCAACCTGAGTACAGAGAGGAGAGACCTCCAACCTGTGTACAGAGAGAGGAGAGACCCCCAACCTGTGTACAGAGAGGAGAGACCCCCAACCTGTGTACAGAGAGGAGAGACCCCCAACCTGCGTACAGAGAGGAGAGACCCCCAACCTGCGTACAGAGAGAGGAGAGACCCCCAACCTGTGTACAGAGAGGAGAGACCCCCAACCTGCGTACAGAGAGGAGAGACCCCCAACCTGTGTACAGAGAGGAGAGACCCCCAACCTGAGTACAGAGAGGAGAGACCCCCAACCTGAGTACAGAGAGGGGAGACCCCCAACCTGTGTACAGAGAGGAGAGACCCCCAACCTGTGTACAGAGAGGAGAGACCCCCAACCTGCGTACAGAGAGGAGAGACCCCAATATGTAGTGAGACCCCCATCTCTGCACACCTGTGTGATGGATTTTTAGTTCAGCAGCAGCGGAGGACCTCCCCCTCCCCCCTCAGGAATGGCGACAAATCATCTCCGGCACTTTTCTTCTCTCAGTGAAATTTGTGCGTTTTTCATGCGTTTTGCGGCGTAACAAAGGCGTGGCTGCTGCCCGTGTTGGAGGGGCGATCAAAAATGAACGTCACGGCAAACGCAATGCTAGAGTACTAAGTGTGATTGGGGGACGGAGACCCCCCCAGAGTGATCCCCCCCTGTACACTCTGCACACATTCACTAATCCTTCTGTGACCTCCGAGGATGGACTGCGGACGGACGATCGTTGTGTCTGCGCTGCTCCTCTATATACAGCAGGGAACGGCAGCCAATCAGCTTCTTCAGTGGAGCTTTCTAAATGAAAGCTAGAAGCTGATTGGCTCCCACACACAGCGGCTCCGAATTCTGTCTGCTCCCCTTTTAGTTAATCTCCCCCCTCAGTACATTGCAGAAAATCATATCCCCCCCCCGTTGTGCCCCCCCTTTGTGCCCCCCCTTTGTGCCCCCCTCAGTACATCACAGAAAATCATATCCCCCCCTGTTGTGCCCCCCCTTTGTGCCCCCCCCTTTGTGCCCCCCCTTTGTGCCCCCCTCAGTACATCACAGAAAATCATATCCCCCCCCCCCGTTGTGCCCCCCCCTTTGTGCCCCCCCCTTTGTGCCCCCCCTTTGTGCCCCCCTCAGTACATCACAGAAAATCATATCCCCCCCCCCGTTGTGCCCCCCCCTTTGTGCCCCCCCCTTTGTGCCCCCCTCCCCCCTCAGTACATCACAGAAAATCATATCGCCCCCCTCCCCGTTGTGCCCCCCCCTTTGTGCCCCCCTTTGTGCCCCCCTCCCCCCTCAGTACATCACAGAAAATCATATCCCCCCCCGTTGTGCCCCCCTCCCCCCTCAGTACATCGCTCCGGTGTATGTAGGGATTTAATAAAGTGGGGTACACACTGTATGAAAATCGCACATTGATCGAAGTTTTTACAATGTAACCGACAACCGTGTGAAAATTCTCCAACAACAAAGCCAAACGTTCGTTCTTGGGTCCGATTTCTGCGCTCGTTGTCACCACTTTGCTTCTGATCACGCCCCTTTTCCTCAGTTCGATTGTTGTACACATGGAGGGAAGATCGAACGTCCTCTTCACCTACTAGAAAGGTTTTACAGCTCACACCTTGGGGGGGGATTTTCATCTGAACAATCAGACTGTGCAGTAGACTGACGATCAGACGATGGAGCGATCGTTCCTCCTACGGAATTCTTTTTCCGGGGTGCTCTCAGCCATCACAGGAATGGATTTGGTGAAAGTTCTTTTTTTTTTTGTCTTTTTTTTTTAGTCACAAAATTACCAATTTTGCAATTTCTTTTTATTTCTTTTTTTTACCAAAATATAAAATCCGATGTATTTTCCAGTCATTTATCGATCGGTTGTGCGTACTTCTGGGAAGTTTGTCTCACCGAATGTTCTGGGAGTTTTCTTTCCTTTCCTCAGATTTTATTTCTTCTCTCACTTATCTTTCGTCTTTCTGTGAAAAAATAATATAAAATGATGAGGGGGCAGATCCTGGATGGGGGAGGGGCTTCTGTGCCCCCCGAGAGACACTGAACCCCCCAAAACCATCTTCACCCCCCACCATAGACTTCAATCGATTTCAGCCATACAGCAAAATATTGATAAGATCTCCGGGATCTGAGGGCGATCGGAGCCGAGGATCGAAATAAAAGTGATTTCCTGCAATGTCGTCTATCTGAGCAACGATCGATCAAGAGAACAAAACTCTCCGATATCATTCATCGGGAATGTAAAAATATCTGTGTGTATGGGGGAGGGGATCATATATTATTATACAGGATTTATAGAACCCCCAACAGTGTATACAAAGCTTTACAACATAAGCAAATGGTACAATTACAATACAGCTTAATACACGAGGAATCAGAAAGCTCTTCTAGTTGTATTTTACTCTGTGTGTGGGGGAGGGGGAATTTATATATTATTATTATTTATTTTATTGTTATAATTATTATTATCAATACTATTATTACAAAGGATTTACATTATTATAATAATACAGGTTTTATAATTATTATACTGAATTTATATATTATTATAATTGTTATTATACACGTTTCATTATTATTATTATTATAATACCAGATTTATATTATTATTATTATTATTATTATTATTATTATTATTATACAGAATGTATATATTATTATTGTTATTATTATTATACAGGATTTATATTATTACTATTGTTATCATTTTAATTATACAGAATGTATACATTATTATTATAATTATTATTATCATCATTATTATTATTATACAGAATGTATATATTATTATTATTATTATTATTATTATTATTATTATTATTATTATTATTATTATTATACAGGATTTATAAAATGCTAACCGTTTGCTCAGTTCTTTACAGTGTATAGGGAGACACCGGTACAATACAATGGGGTGAGGACTCTGCTCCTCAGAGCTTACAATCTAATCCAGGATTGTCCTCTCTCTATTGGGGTCTCCTGTACAGCTGACTGATTTGATGAGATTATTACCAGGAAAAAAATGTGACGACATTCCAGGGATCGGCTCCGACACAATCGATTCCTCCGGAGAGGAATGGGCCAGGTCCAGGATAACTCATTGTTCATCCAGTTATGAAGACTGGAAAACCTCAGTTATGGGGGGTGGAGGAGATCAGTTATGGGGGATGGAGGAGCTCAGTTATGGGGGATGGAGGAGATCAGTTATGGGGGGTGGAGGAGATCAGTTATGGGGGATGGAGGAGGTCAGTTATGGGGGACGGAGGAGCTCAGTTATGGGGATGGAGGAGATCAGTTATGGGGGATGGAGGAGATCAGTTATGGGGGATGGAGGAGCTCAGTTATGGGGGATGGAGGAGCTCAGTTATGGGGGTGGAGGAGCTCAGTTATGGGGGGTGGAGGAGCTCAGTTATGGGGGATGGAGGACCTCAGTTATGGGGGGTGGAGGAGATCAGTTATGGGGGGTGGAGGAGACCAGTTATGGGGGATGGAGGATCTCAGTTATGGGGGATGGAGGAGTTCAGTTATGGGGGATGGAGGAGGTCAGTTATGGGGATGGAGGAGATCAGTTATGGGGGATGGAGGATCTCAGTTATGGGGGATGGAGGAGATCAGTTATGGAGGATGGAGGAGGTCAGTTATGGGGGATGGAGGAGTTCAGTTATGGGGGATGGAGGAGGTCAGTTATGGGGGATGGAGGAGCTCAGTTATGAAGACTGGAAAACCTCAGTTATGGGGGGTGGAGGAGCTCAGTTATGGGGGATGGAGGAGGTCAGTTATGGGGATGGAGGAGATCAGTTATGGGGGATGGAGGAGATCAGTTATGGGGGTGGAGGAGACCAGTTATGGGGGATGGAGGATCTCAGTTATGGGGGATGGAGGAGTTCAGTTATGGGGGATGGAGGAGGTCAGTTATGGGGGATGGAGGAGCTCAGTTATGAAGACTGGAAAACCTCAGTTATGGGGGGTGGAGGAGCTCAGTTATGGGGGATGGAGGAGCTCAGTTATGGGGGATGGAGGAGCTCAGTTATGGGGATGGAGGAGATCAGTTATGGGGGATGGAGGAGATCAGTTATGGGGGTGGAGGAGACCAGTTATGAAGACTGGAAAACCTCAGTTATGGGGGGTGGAGGAGCTCAGTTATGGGGGATGGAGGAGCTCAGTTATGGGGGATGGAGGAGATCAGTTATGGGGGATGGAGGAGCTCAGTTATGGGGATGGAGGAGATCAGTTATGGGGGATGGAGGAGATCAGTTATGGGGGATGGAGGAGATCAGTTATGGGGGATGGAGGAGATCAGTTATGGGGGATGGAGGAGCTCAGTTATGAAGACTGGAAAACCTCAGTTATGGGGGGTGGAGGAGCTCAGTTATGGGGGATGGAGGAGCTCAGTTATGGGGGATGGAGGAGATCAGTTATGAAGACTGGAAAACCTCAGTTATGGGGGGTGGAGGAGCTCAGTTATGGGGGATGGAGGAGCTCAGTTATGGGGGATGGAGGAGCTCAGTTATGGGGATGGAGGAGATCAGTTATGGGGGATGGAGGAGATCAGTTATGGGGGTGGAGGAGACCAGTTATGAAGACTGGAAATCCTCAGTTATGGGGGGTGGAGGAGCTCAGTTATGGGGGATGGAGGAGCTCAGTTATGGGGGATGGAGGAGATCAGTTATGGGGGATGGAGGAGCTCAGTTATGGGGATGGAGGAGATCAGTTATGGGGGATGGAGGAGATCAGTTATGGGGGATGGAGGAGATCAGTTATGGGGGATGGAGGAGGTCAGTTATGGGGGATGGAGGAGATCAGTTATGGGGGGTGGAGGAGACCAGTTATGGGGGATGGAGGATCTCAGTTATGGGGGATGGAGGAGTTCAGTTATGGGGGATGGAGGAGCTCAGTTATGGGGGATGGAGGAGATCAGTTATGGGGGATGGAGGAGGTCAGTTATGGGGGATGGAGGAGATCAGTTATGGGGGGTGGAGGAGCTCAGTTATGGTGGATGGAGGAGATCAGTTATGGGGGATGGAGGAGGTCAGTTATGGGGGATGGAGGAGATCAGTTATGGGGGATGGAGGAGATCAGTTATGGGGGATGGAGGAGATCAGTTATGGGGGATGGAGGAGTTCAGTTATGAGGGATGGAGGAGATCAGTTATGGGGGATGGAGGATCTCAGTTATGGGGGATGGAGGAGTTCAGTTATGGGGGATGGAGGAGATCAGTTATGGGGGGTGGAGGAGCTCAGTTATGGTGGATGGAGGAGACCAGTTATGGGGGATGGAGGATCTCAGTTATGGGGGATGGAGGAGTTCAGTTATGGGGGATGGAGGAGATCAGTTATGGGGGGTGGAGGAGCTCAGTTATGGTGGATGGAGGAGATCAGTTATGGGGGATGGAGGAGATCAGTTATGGGGGATGGAGGAGATCAGTTATGGGGGGTGGAGGAGCTCAGTTATGGTGGATGGAGGAGATCAGTTATGGGGGATGGAGGAGGTCAGTTATGGGGGCTGGAGGAGATCAGTTATGGGGGATGGAGGAGATCAGTTATGGGGGATGGAGGAGATCAGTTATGGGGGATGGAGGAGATCAGTTATGGGGGATGGAGGAGGTCAGCTATGGGGGATGGAGGAGATCAGTTATGGGGGGTGGAGGAGCTCAGTTATGGTGGATGGAGGAGATCAGTTATGGGGGATGGAGGAGGTCAGTTATGGGGGATGGAGGAGATCAGTTATGGGGGATGGAGGAGATCAGTTATGGGGGATGGAGGAGATCAGTTATGGGGGATGGAGGAGTTCAGTTATGAGGGATGGAGGAGATCAGTTATGGGGGATGGAGGATCTCAGTTATGGGGGATGGAGGAGTTCAGTTATGGGGGATGGAGGAGATCAGTTATGGGGGGTGGAGGAGCTCAGTTATGGTGGATGGAGGAGATCAGTTATGGGGGATGGAGGAGATCAGTTATGGGGGATGGAGGAGTTCAGTTATGGGGGATGGAGGAGATCAGTTATGGGGGATGGAGGAGATCAGTTATGGGGGGTGGAGGAGACCAGTTATGGGGGATGGAGGATCTCAGTTATGGGGGATGGAGGAGTTCAGTTATGGGGGATGGAGGAGATCAGTTATGGGGGGTGGAGGAGCTCAGTTATGGGGGATGGAGGAGATCAGTTATGGGGGATGGAGGAGGTCAGCTATGGGGGATGGAGGAGATCAGTTATGGGGGATGGAGGAGCTCAGTTATGGGGGGTGGAGGAGGTCAGTTATGGGGGATGGAGGAGGTCAGTTATGGGGGATGGAGGAGATCAGTTATGGGGGGTGGAGGAGGTCAGTTATGGGGGATGGAGGAGGTCAGTTATGGGGGATGGAGGAGGTCAGTTATGGGGGATGGAGGAGGTCAGTTTTGGGGGATGGAGGATCTCAGTTATGGGGGATGGAGGAGGTCAGTTATGGGGGATGGAGGAGGTCAGTTATGGGGGGTGGAGGATCTCAGTTCTGGGGGATGGAGGAGCTCAGTTATGGGGGATGGAGGACCTCAGTTATGGGGGATGGAGGAGATCAGTTATGGGGGATGGAGGACCTCAGTTATGGGGGATGGAGGAGGTCAGTTATGGGGGATGGAGGAGATCAGTTATGGGGGATGGAGGAGATCAGTTATGGGGGGTGGAGGAGCTCAGTTATGGGGGGTGGAGGAGATCAGTTATAGGGGATGGAGGACCTCAGTTATGGGGGATGGAGGAGCTCAGTTATGGGGGATGGAGGACCTCAGTTATGGGGGATGGAGGAGCTCAGTTATGGGGGATGGAGGACCTTGGTTATGGGGGGATGGAGGAGCTCAGTTATGGGGGATGGAGGAGCTCAGTTATGGGGGATGGAGGACCTCAGTTATGGGGGATGGAGGAGATCAGTTATGGGGGATGGAGGAGGTCAGTTATGGGGGGTGGAGGAGATCAGTTATGGGGGGTGGAGGAGGACAGTTATGGGTGGTGGAGGAGCTGAGTTATGGGTGGTGGAGGAGGTCAGTTATGGGGGATGGAGGAGCTCAGTTATGGGGGATGGAGGAGGTCAGTTATGGGGGATGGAGGAGCTCAGTTATGGGGGGTGGAGGAGATCAGTTATGGGGGATGGAGGAGATCAGTTATGGGGGATGGAGGAGCTCAGTTATGGGGGGTGGAGGAGCTCAGTTATGGTGGATGGAGGAGATCAGTTATGGGGGATGGAGGAGATCAGTTATGGGGGATGGAGGAGATCAGTTATGGGGGATGGAGGAGGTCAGTTATGGGGGTGGAGGAGATCAGTTATGGGGGATGGAGGAGGTCAGTTATGGGGGTGGAGGAGATCAGTTATGGGGGATGGAGGAGCTCAGTTATGAAGGATGGAGGATCTCAGTTATGGGGGATGGAGGACCTCAGTTATGGGGGATGGAGGAGCTCAGTTATGGGGGATGGAGGAGATCAGTTATGGGGGATGAGGAGGTCAGTTATGGGGGATGAAGGAGATCAGTTATGGGGGATGGAGGAGCTCAGTTATGAAGGATGGAGGACCTCAGTTATGGGGGATGGAGGAGCTCAGTTATGGGGGATGGAGGAGCTCAGTTATGGGGGATGGAGGAGATCAGTTATGGGGGATGGAGGAGATCAGTTATGGGGGATGGAGGACCTCAGTTATGGGGGATGGAGGAGCTAGGTTATGGGGGATGGAGGAGATCAGTTATGGGGGATGGAGGAGCTCAGTTATGGGGGATGGAGGAGATCAGTTATGGGGGTGGAGGAGATCAGTTATGGGGGATGGAGGACCTCAGTTATGGGGGATGGAGGAGCTCAGTTATGGGGGATGGAGGAGCTCAGTTATGGGGGATGGAGGAGCTCAGTTATGGGGGATGGAGGAGGTCAGTTATGGGGATGGAGGAGGTCAGTTATGGGGGATGGAGGAGCTCAGTTATGAAGGATGGAGGACCTCAGTTATGGGGGATGGAGGAGCTCAGTTATGGGGATGGAGGAGCTCAGTTATGGGGGATGGAGGACCTCAGTTATGGGGGATGGAGGACCTCAGTTATGGGGGATGGAGGAGATCAGTTATGGGGGATGGAGGAGATCAGTTATGGGGGATGGAGGAGATCAGTTATGGGGGATGGAGGAGATCAGTTATGGGGGATGGAGGAGCTCAGTTATGGGGGGTGGAGGAGCTCAGTTATGGGGGATGGAGGAGCTCAGTTATGGGAGATGGAGGAGCTCAGTTATGGGGGATGGAGAAGATCAGTTAAGGGGGATGTAGGAGATCAGTTATGGGGGATGGAGGACCTCAGTTATGGGGGATGGAGGACCTCAGTTATGGGAGATGGAGGAGCTCAGTTATGGGGGATGGAGGAGCTCAGTTATGGGGGATGGAGGACCTCAGTTATGGGAGATGGAGGAGCTCAGTTATGGGGGATGGAGAAGATCAGTTATGGGGGATTTAGGAGATCAGTTATGGGGGATGGAGGATCTCAGTTATGGGGGATGGAGGAACTTAGTTATGCAGGATGGAGGAGATCAGTTATGGGGGATGGAGGAGGTCAGTTATGGGGGTGGAGGAGGTCAGTTATGGGGGATGGAGGAGCTCAGTTATGGGGGATGGAGGACCTCAGTTATGGGGGATGGAGGAGCTCAGTTATGGGGGATGGAGGAGCTCAGTTATGGGGGATGGAGAGATCAGTTATGGGGGATGGAGGAGATCAGTTATGGGGGGTGGAGGAGATCAGTTATGGGGGATGAAGGAGCTCAGTTATAAGGGATGGAGGAGCTCAGTTATGGGGGATGGAGGAGGTCAGTTATGGGGGATGGAGGACCTCAGTTATGGGGGATGGAGGAGCTCAGTTATGGGGGATGGAGGACCTTGGTTATGGGGGATGGAGGACCTTGGTTATGGGGGATGGAGGAGCTCAGTTATGGGGGATGGAGGACCTTGGTTATGGGGGGATGGAGGAGCTCAGTTATGGGGGATGGAGGACCTCAGTTATGGGGGATGGAGGAGGTCAGTTATGGGGGATGGAGGAGCTCAGTTATGGGGGATGGAGGAGATCAGTTATGGGGGATGGAGGACCTCAGTTATGGGGGATGGAGGAGCTCAGTTATGGGGGATGGAGGAGCTCAGTTATGGGGGATGGAGGAGATCAGTTATGGGGGATGGAGGACCTCAGTTATGGGGGTGGAGGAGGTCAGTTATGGGGGATGGAGGAGCTCAGTTATGGGGGATGGAGGACCTCAGTTATGGGGGATGGAGGAGCTCAGTTATGGAGGATGGAGGAGCTCAGTTATGGGGGATGGAGGAGATCAGTTATGGGGGATGGAGGAGATCAGTTATGGGGGGTGGAGGAGATCAGTTATGGGGGATGAAGGAGCTCAGTTATGAGGGATGGAGGAGCTCAGTTATGGGGGATGGAGGACCTCAGTTATGGGGGATGGAGGAGCTCAGTTATGGGGGATGGAGGACCTTGGTTATGGGGGATGGAGGAGCTCAGTTATGGGGGATGGAGGACTTTGGTTATGGGGGGATGGAGGAGCTCAGTTATGGGGGATGGAGGATCTCAGTTATGGGGGATGGAGGAGCTCGGTTATGGGGATGGAGGACCTCAGTTATGGGGGATGGAGGAGGGTCAGTTATGGGGGATGGAGGAGCTCAGTTATGGGGGATGGAGGACCTCAGTTATGGGGGATGGAGGAGATCAGTTATGGGGGATGGAGGAGCTCAGTTATGGAGGATGGAGGAGATCAGTTATGGGGGATGGAGGAGATCAGTTATGGGGGATGGAGGAGCTCAGTTATGGGGGATGGAGGAGCTCAGTTATGGGGGATGGAGGAGGTCAGTTATGGGGGGATGGAGGAGGTCAGTTATGGGGGATGGAGGAGGTCAGTTATGGGGATGGAGGAGCTAGTTATGGGGGATGGAGGAGATCAGTTATGGGGGATGGAGGAGATCAGTTATGGGGGATGGAGGAGATCAGTTATGGGGGATGGAGGAGATCAGTTATGGGGATGGAGGAGATCAGTTATGGGGGATGGAGGAGATCGGTTATGGGGGATGGAGGAGATCAGTTATGGGGGATGGAGGAGCTCAGTTATGGGGGATGGAGGAGATCAGTTATGGGGGATGGAGGAGCTCAGTTATGGAGGATGGAGGAGATCAGTTATGGGGGATGGAGGAGATCAGTTATGGGGGATGGAGGAGATCAGTTATGGGGGGTGGAGGAGATCAGTTATGGGGGATGAAGGAGCTCAGTTATGAGGGATGGAGGACCTCAGTTATGGGGGATGGAGGAGATCAGTTATGGGGGATGGAGGAGGTCAGTTATGGGGGATGGAGGAGCTCAGTTATGGGGGATGGAGGAGATCAGTTATGGGGGGTGGAGGAGATCAGTTATGAGGGGATGGAGGAGCTCAGTTATGGGGGATGGAGGACCTCAGTTATGGGGGATGGAGGAGCTCAGTTATGGGGGATGGACTGGTGTCCTTATTCCACTTCTCTAACTATGAAGAATATAGTGGATATACATTGTTCATCCACAGTGTGTGATTTGGAGATGTCATTGTATATTGAATGGAGACTGAATTGATTGGTGTGTGATGTCATACCGATACATTGTATCAGATCTGCTTCTTACTGGCTTGAAGAAGAGAAATGTGCTGTTATGTGAAATATACATATATACAGGATCTAACAAAAGTAAGTACACCCCTCAGTGAAAATCTCCAAATTGGGCCCAATTAGCCATTTTCCCCTCCCGGTGTCATGTGACTCGTTAGTGTTACAAGGTCTCAGGTGTGAACGGGGAGCAGGTGTGTTAAATTTGGTGTTATCGCTCTCACTCTCTCATACTGGTCACTGGAAGTACAACATGGCACCTCATGGCAAAGAACTCTCTGAGGATCTGAGAAAAGAATTGTTGCTCTACATAAAGATGGCCTAGGCTATAAGAAGATTGCCAAGACCCTGAAACTGATCTGCAGCACGGTGGCCAAGACCATACAGCGGTATAACAGGACAGGTTCCCCTCAGAACAGGCCTCGCCATGGTCCACCAAAGAAGTTGAGGTCACGTGCTCAGCGTCATATCCAGAGGTTGTCTTTGGGAAATAGACGTATGAGTGCTGCCAGCATTGCTGCAGAGGTTGTAGGGGTGGGGGGTCAGCCTGTCAGTGCTCAGACCATACGCCGCACACTGCATCAAATTGGTCTGCATGGCTGTCATCCCAGAAGGAAGCCTCTTCTAAAGATGATGTACAAGAAAGACCACAAACAGTTTGCTGAAGACAAGCAGACTAAGGACATGGATTACTGGAACCATGTCCTGTGGTCTGATGAGACCAAGATAAACGTATTTGGTTCAGATGGTGACAAGCGTGTGTGGCGGCAACCAGGTGAGGAGGACAAAGACAAGTGTGTCTTGTCTACAGTCAAGCATGGTGGTGGGAGTGTCATGGTCTGGGGGTACATGAGTGCTGCCGGCACTGGGGGGCTACAGATCATTGAGGGAACCATGAATGCCAACATGTACTGTGACATACTGAAGCAGAGCATGATCCCCTCCCTTCAGAGACTGGACCGCAGGGCAGTATTCCAACATGATAACCACCCAAAACACACCCCCAAGACCACCACTGCCTTGCTAAAGAAGCTGAGGGTAAAGGTGATGGACTGCCCAAGCATGTCTCCAGACCTAAACCCTATTGATCATCTGTGGGACATCCTCAAACGGAAGGTGGAGGAGCACAAGGTCTCTAACATCCACCAGCTCTGTGATGTCATCATGGGGGGAGGGGAAGAGGACTCCAGTGACAACCTGTGAAGCTCTGGTGACCTCCATGCCCAAGAGGGTTAAGGCAGTGCTGGAAAATAATGGTGGCCACACAAAATATTGACACTTTGGGCCCAATTTGGTGATTTTCACTTAGGGGTGTACTGACTTTTGTTGCCAGCAGTTTAGACATTAATGGCTGTGTGTTGAGTTATTTTGAGGGGACAGCAAATTTACACTGTTATACAAGCTGTACACTCACTACTTTACATTGTAGACAAGTGTCATTTCTTCAGTGTTGTCACATGAAAAGATACAAGAAAAGATTTACACACATGTCACTGAGGGGTGTACTTACTTTTGTCAGATTCTGTATATTATACACACACATATATATAATCTGAGGTCGGATTTCTGTATCCCAGGCTGACCTGTTCAGCTCCTATCGGGGCCTTTTTTTGGCACAGTCACGAGGCGTATTTTCATATTTTCACACATGGAAAATTAGGGGGGGGGGGGGGGAAATGTGGACATAAAACGCCCCGTTCTGGATATATAATATCCGGCAGATAACTGGCTGGGGAGTCATCGGACCGGAGACTGATATGGCAGACGGAGCTCACAATGTGCTTTTCATATCTGTGGAATGGAAACCCGGCCCACCAACCAGAGACCTTTCCTGTCCTCATCTGACCAGCTTTGGGGGCGCCCTCTAAGGGGTTACCATGGGCAACATTCCCCGTCACCCTCTGTGCGCCCCATCCTCATCCTCCCTATGTGCCCCATCCTCATCCTCCTTATGTGACCCATCCTCATCCTCCCTATGTACCCCATCCTCATCCTCCCTATGTGCCCCATCCTCATCCTCCTTATGTGCCCCATCCTCATCCTCCTTATGTGCCCCATCCTCATCCTCCTTATGTGCCCCATCCTCATCCTCCTTATGTGCCCCATCCTCATCCTCCTTATGTACCCCATCCTCATCCTCCTTATGTGCCCCATCCTCATCCTCCTTATGTGCCCCATCCTCATCCTCCTTATGTGCCCCATCCTCATCCTCCCTATGTGCCCCATCCTCATCCTCCCTATGTGCCCCATCCTCATCCTCCTTATGTGCTCCATCCTCATCCTCCTTATGTGCCCCATCCTCATCCTCCCTATGTGCCCCATCATCACCCTCCCTATGTGCCCCATCCTCATCCTCCCTATGTGCCCCATCCTCATCCTCCTTATGTACCCCATCCTCGTCCTCCTTATGTGCCCCATCCTCATCCTCCTTATGTACCCATCCTCGTCCTCCTTATGTGCCCCATCCTCATCCTCCTTATGTACCCCATCCTCGTCCTCCTTATGTGCCCCATCCTCGTCCTCCTTATGTGCCCCATCCTCATCCTCCCTATGTGCCCCATCCTCATCCTCCCTATGTGCCCCATCCTCATCCTCCTTATGTGCCCCATCCTCGTCCTCCCTTTGTGCCCCATCCTCATCCTCCTTATGTACCCCATCCTCATCCTCCTTATGTGCCCCATCCTCATCCTCCTTATGTGCCCCATCCTCATCCTCCCTATGTGCCCCATCCTCATCCTCCTTATGTGCTCCATCCTCATCCTCCTTATGTGCCCCATCCTCATCCTACTTATGTGCCCCATCCTCATCCTCCTTATGTACCCCATCCTCATCCTCCCTATGTGCCCCATCCTCATCCTCCCTACGTGCCCCATCCTCATCCTCCCTATGTGCCCCATCCTGGAGCCGTTGCCCAGACCCCACACCCGCTAGCCTGGAGCTGCTGCCTGGACCCCACTGCGCTGCATGACATCCCCCATCTATCTTTTCAAATAAGTGCCAGACCAACCGGCAGATGCCACATTAGTGGTTAGGGGTTGTTAATGCCGCGCTGCCTAGGGGGGTGATTTTATGCCCCCCCTGAACAGAAAACCCACCAGCCGCCACTGGCTAGGAGACAAAGGTGTGATAATGAGCACAATGAACTATCGGGGGAAAGCCCCGGCTTTCCAGATCTCATTAATCAGCATTTCTTTCACATACATCTGTCCACTGCATCCCAAGCTGGCCGAGACCATCATGGCCTCCTCAATAATGTCCTTTTGCATTAGATAACAGAACATCTTCCTAAATACTTGTATCTCCCTCAAATGCCAGGGCCCATAGTCATGTATCCAGGTCCTCCAGGGCCAATAGTCCTGTATCCGGGTCCTCCGGGGCCCATAGTTATGTAACTGGGTCTTCCAGGGCCCATAGTCCTGTATCCGGGTCCTCCAGGGCCCATAGTCCTCTACCAGGGTCCTCTAGGGCCCATAGTCCTGTATCCGGGTCCTCCAGGGCCCATAGTCATATATCCGGGTCCTCCAGAGCCCATAGTCATGTATCCGTTTCCTCCGGGGCCCATAGTTATGTATCCGGGTCCTCCAGGGCCCATAGTCCTGTATCCGGGTCCTCCAGGGCCCATAGTCCTGTATCCGTTTCCTCCGGGGCCCATAGTTATGTATCCGGGTCCTCCAGGGCCCATAGTCCTGTATCCGGGTCCTCCAGGGCCCATAGTCCTGTATCCGGGTCCTCCAGGGCCCATAGTCCTGTATCCGGGTCCTCCGGGGCCCATAGTTATGTAACTGGGTCTTCCAGGGCCCATAGTCATGTATCCGGGTCCTCCAGGGCCCATAGTCATATATCCGGGTCCTCCAGAGCCCATAGTCATGTATCCGTTTCCTCCGGGGCCCATAGTTATGTATCCGGGTCCTCCAGGGCCCATAGTCCTGTATCCGGGTCCTCCAGGGCCCATAGTCCTGTATCCGTTTCCTCCGGGGCCCATAGTTATGTATCCGGGTCCTCCAGGGCCCATAGTCATGTATCCGGGTCCTCCAGGGCCCATAGTCATGTATCCGGGTCCTCCAGGGCCCATAGTCGTGTATCGGGGTCCTCCAGGGCCCATAGTCCTGTATCGGGGTCCTCCAGGGCCCATAGTCCTGTATCCGGGTCCTCCAGGGCCCATAGTCATGTATCCGGGTCCTCCAGGGCCCATAGTCATGTATCCGGGTCCTCCAGGGCCCATAGTCATGTATCCGGGTCCTCCAGGGCCCATAGTCCTGTATCCGGGTCCTCCAGGGCCCATAGTCCTGTATCCGGGTCCTCCAGGGCCCATAGTCCTGTATCCGGGTCCTCCAGGGCCCATAGTCCTGTATCCAGGTCCTCCGGGGCCCATAGTTATGTAACTGGGTCCTCCAGGGCCCATAGTCATGTATCCGGGTCCTCCAGGGCCCATAGTCATGTATCCAGGTCCTCCAGGGCCCATAGTCATATATCCGGGTCCTCCAGAGCCCATAGTCATGTATCTGGGTCCTCCAGGGCCAATAGTCATGTATCCGGGCCCTCCAGGGCCCACAGTCATGTATCCGGGTCCTCCAGGGCCCATAGTCATGTATTCGGGTCCTCCAGGGCACACAGTTATGTATCCGGGTCCTCCAGGGCCCACAGTTATGTATCAGGGTCCTCCAGGGCCCATAGTCCTGTATCCGGGTCCTCCAGGGCCCATAGTCCTGTATCCGGGTCCTCCAGGGCCCATAGTCATGTATCCGGGTCCTCCAGGGCCCATAGTCATGTATCCAAGTCCTCCAGGGCCCAGAGTTATGTATCAGGGTCCTCCAGGGCCCATAGTCATGTATCCGGGTCCTCCAGGGCCCATAGTCATGTATCCGGGCCTTCAGGGCCCACAATCATGTATCCGGGTCCTCCAGGGCCCAAAGTCGTGTATCCGGGTCCTCCAGGGCCCATAGTCATGTATCCGGTCCTCCAGGGCCCATAGTCATGTATCCGGTCCTCCAGGGCCCATAGTCCTGTATCCGGGTCCTCCAGGGCCCATAGTCATGTATCCGGTCCTCCAGGGCCCATAGTCATGTATCCGGGTCCTTCAGGGCACATAATCGGTAGGCAAGAGGTCAGCATTCAGTCCCCTCCAAAAGCCTCTGTCCCGGGAGAGTCTATCACATTACATTTGTGGCAGAGCATTGTATACTCAGCTAGGAGGGTTGAGGGGCTCCAGGAAGCTCGTGTCATGGAGAGGAAACCCGGCTTTTCAGGTTCTTCGTTGGTTGGTAAAGTCCATTTTCGAACCTGGAGATTTCAAAGTGACCTGGGTGGGAGCAAATCTCCAATCCTGGGTCCAGGCACACTGATTGGTCAGGTGTGTTCTGGGCTCAGGTAATGACCTGACCATGGTTCTGAGCTCCACCAGCAGGTCTGGCCCAGGAGTCAGAAGAGCGCCACCTAGGGGAGAGGTGGGAGTCAGAGCAGGAAGGGGCGGCTAGCTGTGGGCACTGAGTTGGTGAGCGGCCATTCTATAGGAGGGTCCGGAGTGTAAGGCCAGCGCTCCAAGTAAAAGCCAGACGAGCTGAATGTCATTTATAATAAAGGAAAAGGAATGCGGATACCCCAATGAGGGAAACTCATGTTTGTGTTTGCTGAACTTTATTTTAATAAAAAAGGGGCACTCCCCTCCCCCTTCCTGCCCCCAGGCCAATGCTCAGCTTTCAGCGCTGTGGTGGACACTGATTGCTGGCACTGGTGGGCACTGATTTCTGGCACTGGTGGGCACTGATTGCTGGCACTGGTGGGCACTGATTGCTGGCACTGATGGGCACTGATTTCTGGCACTGGTAGGCACTGATTTCTGGCACTGATGGGCACTGATTTCTGGCACTGTTGGGCACTGATTTCTGGCACTGGTAGGCACTGATTTCTGGCACTGGTGGGCACTGATTTCTGGCACTGGTAGGCACTGATTTCTGGCACTGGTGGGCACTGATTTCTGGCACTGTTGGGCACTAATTTCTGGCAGTGGTGGGCACTGATTTCTGGCACTGGTGGGCACTGATTGCTGGCACTGGTGGGCGCTGATTGCTGGCACTGGTGGGCACTGATTTCTGGCACTGTTGGGCACTGATTTCTGGCAGTGGTGGGCACTGATTTCTGGCACTGGTGGGCACTGATTTCTGGCACTGTTGGACACTGATTTCTGGCACTGTTGGGCACTGATTTCTGGCACTGGTAGGCACTGATTTCTGGCACTGGTGGGCACTGATTTCTGGCACTGGTAGGCACTGATTTCTGGCACTGGTGGGCACTGATTTCTGGCACTGTTGGGCACTAATTTCTGGCAGTGGTGGGCACTGATTTCTGGCACTGGTGGGCACTGATTGCTGGCACTGGTGGGCGCTGATTGCTGGCACTGGTGGGCACTGATTTCTGGCACTGTTGGGCACTGATTTCTGGCAGTGGTGGGCACTGATTTCTGGCACTGGTGGGCACTGATTTCTGGCACTGGTGGGCACTGATTGCTGGCACTGTTGGGCACTGATTTCTGGCACTGTTGGGCACTGTTTTCTGGCAGTGGTGGACACTGATTGCTAGCACTGGTGGGCCCTGATTTCTGTTAGTGGTGGGCACTGATTTATGGCACTGGTGGGCACTGATTTCTGGAATTGGTAGGCACTGATTGCTGGCACTGGTGGGCACTGATTTCTGGCACTGGTGGGCACTGATTGCTGGCACTGATGGGCACTGATTTCTGGCACTGTTGGGCACTGATTTCTGGCACTGTTGGGCACTGATTTCTGACACTGGTAGGCACTGATTGCTGGCACTGGTGGGCACTGATTTCTGGCACTGGTGGGCACTGACTTCTGGCACTGGTGGGCACTGATTTCTGGCACTGGTAGGCACCGATTGCTGGCACTGGTGGGCACTGATTGCTGTCACTGGTGGGCACTGATTTCTGGCACTATTGGGCACTGATTTCTGGCACTGGTAGGCACTGATATCTGGCAGTGGTGGGCACTGATTTCTGGCACTGGTGAGCACTGATTGCTGGCACCGGTGGGCACTGATTTCTGGCACTGGTGGGCACTGATTGCTGGCACTGATGGGCACTGATTGCTGGCACTGATGGGCACTGATTTCTGGCACTGGTAGGCACTGATTTCTGGCACTGATGGGCACTGATTTCTGGCACTGTTGGGCACTGATTTCTGGCACTGGTAGGCACTGATTTCTGGCACTGTTGGACACTGATTTCTGGCACTGTTGGGCACTGATTTCTGGCACTGGTAGGCACTGATTTCTGGCACTGGTGGGCACTGATTTCTGGCACTGGTAGGCACTGATTTCTGGCACTGGTGGGCACTGATTTCTGGCACTGTTGGGCACTAATTTCTGGCAGTGGTGGGCACTGATTTCTGGCACTGGTGGGCACTGATTGCTGGCACTGGTGGGCGCTGATTGCTGGCACTGGTGGGCACTGATTTCTGGCACTGTTGGGCACTGATTTCTGGCAGTGGTGGGCACTGATTTCTGGCACTGGTGGGCACTGATTTCTGGCACTGGTGGGCACTGATTACTGGCACTGTTGGGCACTGATTTCTGGCACTGTTGGGCACTGTTTTCTGGCAGTGGTGGACACTGATTGCTAGCACTGGTGGGCCCTGATTTCTGTTAGTGGTGGGCACTGATTTATGGCACTGGTGGGCACTGATTTCTGGAATTGGTAGGCACTGATTGCTGGCACTGGTGGGCACTGATTTCTGGCACTGGTGGGCACTGATTGCTGGCACTGATGGGCACTGATTTCTGGCACTGTTGGGCACTGATTTCTGGCACTGTTGGGCACTGATTTCTGACACTGGTAGGCACTGATTGCTGGCACTGGTGGGCACTGATTTCTGGCACTGGTGGGCACTGACTTCTGGCACTGGTGGGCACTGATTTCTGGCACTGGTAGGCACCGATTGCTGGCACTGGTGGGCACTGATTGCTGTCACTGGTGGGCACTGATTTCTGGCACTATTGGGCACTGATTTCTGGCACTGGTAGGCACTGATATCTGGCAGTGGTGGGCACTGATTTCTGGCACTGGTGAGCACTGATTGCTGGCACCGGTGGGCACTGATTTCTGGCACTGGTAGGCACTGATTGCTGGCACTGGTGGGCACTGATTGTTGGCACTGGTGGGTACTGATTTCTGGCACTGTTGGGCACTGATTTCTGGCACTGATTGCTGGCACTGGTGGGCACTGATTTCTGGCAGTGGTGGGCACTGATTTCTGGCACTGGTGGGCACTGATTTTTGGCAGTGGTAGGCACTGATTTCTGGCACTGGTGGGCACTGATTTCTGGCACTGGTGGGCACTGATTTCTGGCACTGGTAGGCAATGATTGCTGGCACTGGTGGGCACTAATTGCTGGCACTGTTGGGCACTGATTGCTGGCACTGGTGGGCACTAATTTCTGGCACTGGTAGGCAATGATTGCTGGCACTGGTGGGCACTGATTTCTGGCAGTGGTGGGCACTGATTTCTGGCAGTGGTAGGCACTGATTGCTGGCACTGGTGGGCACTGATTTCTGGCACTGGTGGGCACTGATTTCTGGCACTGGTAGGCACTGATTACTGGCACTGGTGGGCACTAATTGCTGGCACTGTTGGGCACTGATTGCTGGCACTGGTGGGCACTAATTGCTGGCACTGTTGGGCACTGATTGCTGGCACTGGTGGGCACTGATTTCTGGCACTGTTGGGCACTGATTTCTGGCACTGGTAGGAACGGATTTCTGGCAGTGGTGGGCACTGATTTCTGGCACTGGTGGGCACTGATTTCTGGCACTGGTAGGCACTGATTGCTGGCACTGCTGGGCACTGATTTCTGGCACTGGTGGGCACTGATTGCTGGCACTGGTGGGCACTGATTGCTGGCACTGTTGGGCACTGATTTCTGGCACTGGTAGGCACTGATTTCTGGCACTGGTGGGCACTGATTACATGGCTGGATGTCCCCTGTGAGGAGATGCCACTGATCGGCTCTCCTCTCCTCACACTTTGTCAGTGTGAGGCGATGAAAGCCGATTACCGGTACTCGCATGTTTACATGTGACCTGCTGTGATTGGACATCACATGAGCTGAGCTCTTTACAAAGATCGAGGGTCGCGCCGAGATTGGGGTCTTAACAACACGGCACCGGCGGCAGCGATGGGCACACAAGAGTGGCTGTTTTTGGATGACATCATATGATGGCAGGCGGCAAGCGGTTAAAAATCTACATTTAATGCAAGTTCTCACACCTTATACAAGTAGCTGTGACATCATCACTGGACTGTACATGGCCTGTGCAGAGAGCCGAGCTGTGGGAGGGGCTCAGAAGGCTCCACCCACTGAAGAAAACTACAGGAGGGGCGGAGACAGTCAGGAGGAAACCAGTGGGATCCAGGTACCCCATCTACTGTCTGGAGAAGTCTGGAGGAAAGCAGTGGGACCCAGGTACATCCATCTACTGTCCTGAGAAGTCTGGAGGAAAGAAGTGGTACCCAGGTACCCCATCTACTGTCCTGAGAAGTCTGGAGGAAACCAGTGGGACCCAGGTACCCCCATCTCCTGTCTGGAGAAGTCTGGAGGAAACCAGTGGGATCCAGGTACCCCATCTACTGTCTGGAGAAGTCTAGAGGAAAGCAGTGGGACCCAGGTACCCCATCTACTGTCCTGAGAAGTCTGGAGGAAAGCAGTGGGACCCAGGTACCCCCATCTACTGTCCGGAGAAGTCTGGAGGAGACCAGTGGGACCCAGGTACATCCATCTACTGTCCTGAGAAGTCTGGAGGAAACCAGTGGGACCCAGGTACCCCCATCTACTGTCCGGAGAAGTCTGGAGGAGACCAGTGGGACCCAGGTACCCCATCTACTGTCCGGAGAAGTCTGGAGGAGACCAGTGGGACCCAGGTACATTCATCTACTGTCCTGAGAAGTCTGGAGGAAAGCAGTGGGACCCAGGTACCCCCATCTACTGTCCGGAGAAGTCTGGAGGAGATCAGTGGGACCCAGGTACATCCATCTACTGTCCTGAGAAGTCTGGAGGAAACCAGTGGGACCCAGGTACCCCCATCTACTGTCCGGAGAAGTCTGGAGGAAACCAGTGGGACCCAGGTACCCCCATCTACTGTCCGGAGAAGTCTGGAGGAGACCAGTGGGACCCAGGTACCCCCATCTACTGTCCGGAGAAGTCTGGAGGAGACCAGTGGGACACAGGTACATCCATCTACTGTCCTGAGAAGTCTGGAGGAAACCAGTGGGACCCAGGTACATCCATCTACTGTCTGGAGAAGTCTGGAGGAAAGCAGTGGGACCCAGGTACCCCCATCTACTGTCCGGAGAAGTCTGGAGGAAACCAGTGGGACCCAGGTACCCCCATCTACTGTCCGGAGAAGTCTGGAGGAAACCAGTGGGACCCAGGTACCCCCATCTACTGTCCGGAGAAGTCTGGAGGAAACCAGTGGGACCCAGGTACCCCCATCTACTGTCTGGAGAAGTCTGGAGGAGACCAGTGGGACCCAGGTACCCCCATCTACTGTCCGGAGAAGTCTGGAGGAAACCAGTGGGACCCAGGTACCCCATCTACTGTCTGGAGAAGTCTGGAGGAGACTAGTGGGACCCAGGTACCCCATCTACTGTCTGGAGAAGTCTAACCAGAAGAGTTACCACCAAAAAGCCTCCGTTGTGGAAACAAGGCTAAGCGACTCAACTATGCAGGAAAACATAGGAACTGAGGAGCAGAAAAATGGCGGCAGGTGCTCCGGACTGAAGAAATGAATTATTCCCGCGCTACCTGTGGCTATAG
>JBBGZY010003710.1:0-122185 GCA_037952925.1 Lithobates clamitans
GGGGGAGGTTGGGTGAGGTTGGACAGTTGGGGTGGTGTATGGTTGGGGGAGGTTGGAGAGTTGGGGTGGTGTATGGTTGGGGGAGGTTGGAGAGTTGGGGTGGTGTATGGTTGGGGAGGTTGGAGAGTTGGGATGGTGTATGGTTGGGGGAGGTTGGGGGTGGTTGGAGAGTTGGGGTGGTGTATGGTTGGGGAGGTTGGAGAGTTGGGATGGTGTATGGTTGGGGGAGGTTGGAGAGTTGGAGTGGTGTATGGTTGGGGGAGGTTGGAGAGTTGGAGTGGTGTTATGGTTGGGTGAGGTTGGAGAGTTGGAGTGGTGTATGGTTGGGGGAGGTTGGGTGAGGTTGGACAGTTGGGGTGGTGTATGGTTGGGGGAGGTTGGAGAGTTGGGGTGGTGTATGGTTGGGGGAGGTTGGAGAGTTGGGGTGGTGTATGGTTGGGGGAGGTTGGGTGAGGTTGGACAGTTGGGGTAGTGTATGGTTGAGGGAGGTTGGACAGTTGGGGTGGTGTATGGTTGGGTGAGGTTGTAGAGTTGGGGTGGTGTATGGTTGGGGGAGGTTGGAGAGTTGGGGTGGTGTATGGTTGGGGGAGGTTGGAGAGTTGGGCAGGTGTATGGTTGGGGGAGGTTGGGGGAGGTTGGAGAGTTGGGGTGGTGTATGGTTGGGGGAGGTTGGAGAGTTGGGGTGGTGTATGGTTGGGGGAGGTTGGAGAGTTGAGGTGGTGTATGGTTGGGGGAGGTTGGAGTGTTGGGGTGGTGTATGGTTGGGGGAGGTTGGAGAGTTGGGGTGGTGTATGGTTGGGGGAGGTTGGAGAGTTGGGGTGGTGTATGGTTGGGGGAGGTTGGAGAGTTGGGGTGGTGTATGGTTGGGGGAGGTTGGAGAGTTGGGGTGGTGTATGGTTGGGGGAGGTTGGAGAGTTGGGGTGGTGTATGGTTGGGGGAGGTTGGAGAGTTGGGGTGGTGTATGGTTGGGGGAGGTTGGAGAGTTGGGGTGGTGTATGGTTGGGGGAGGTTGGAGAGTTGGGGTGGTGTATGGTTGGGGGAGGTTGGAGAGTTGGGGTGGTGTATGGTTGGGGGAGGTTGGAGAGTTGGGGTGGTGTATGGTTGGGGGAGGTTGGGGAGGTTGGAGAGTTGGGATGGTGTATGGTTGGGGGAGGTTGGAGAGTTGGAGTGGTGTATGGTTGGAGGAGGTTGGGGGAGGTTGGAGAGTTGGGGTGGTGTATGGTTGGGGGAGGTTGGGGGAGGTTGGACAGTTGGGGTGGTGTATGGTTGGGTGAGGTTGGAGAGTTAAGGGGGTGTATGGTTGGGGGAGGTTGGAGAGTTGGGGTGGTGTATGGTTGGGGGAGGTTGGAGAGTTGGGGTGGTGTATGGTTGGGGAAGGTTGGGGGAGGTTGGAGAGTTGGGGTGGTGTATGGTTGGGGGAGGTTGGAGAGTTGGGGTGGTGTATGGTTGGGGGAGGTTGGGTGAGGTTGGACAGTTGGGGTGATGTATGGTTGGGGTAGGTTGGAGAGTTGGGGTGGTGTATGGTTGGGGGAGGTTGGGTGAGGTTGGAGAGTTGGGGTGGTGTATGGTTGGGGGAGGTTGGAGAGTTGGGGTGGTGTATGGTTGGGGGAGGTTGGGTGAGGTTGGAGAGTTGGGGTGGTGTATGGTTGAGGGAGGTTGGACAGTTGAGGTGGTGTATGGTTGGGGGAGGTTGGAGAGTTGGGGTGGTGTATGGTTGGGGAGGTTGGAGAGTTGGGGTGGTGTATGGTTGGGGGAGGTTGGAGAGTTGGGGGTGGTGTATGGTTGGGGGAGGTTGGAGAGTTGGGGTGGTGTATGGTTGGGGGAGGTTGGGGGAGGTTGGAGAGTTGGGATGGTGTATGGTTGGGGGAGGTTGGAGAGTTGGAGTGGTGTATGGTTGGAGGAGGTTGGGGGAGGTTGGAGAGTTGGGGTGGTGTATGGTTGGGGGAGGTTGGGGGAGGTTGGACAGTTGGGGTGGTGTATGGTTGGGTGAGGTTGGAGAGTTAAGGGGGTGTATGGTTGGGGGAGGTTGGAGAGTTGGGGTGGGTATGGTTGGGGGAGGTTGGAGAGTTGGGGTGGTGTATGGTTGGGGAAGGTTGGGGGAGGTTGGAGAGTTGGGGTGGTGTATGGTTGGGGGAGGTTGGAGAGTTGGGGTGGTGTATGGTTGGGGGAGGTTGGGTGAGGTTGGACAGTTGGGGTGATGTATGGTTGGGGTAGGTTGGAGAGTTGGGTGGTGTATGGTTGGGGGAGGTTGGGTGAGGTTGGAGAGTTGGGGTGGTGTATGGTTGGGGGAGGTTGGAGAGTTGGGGTGGTGTATGGTTGGGGGAGGTTGGGTGAGGTTGGAGAGTTGGGTGGTGTATGGTTGAGGGAGGTTGGACAGTTGAGGTGGTGTATGGTTGGGGTGCGCTGGGAATGAGGTCCTGATCTAAGGAGCTGACACTCTAGTGGAATAAATCTGTGTCCGGGAGGTAGGTCCCGGGTAAATATCTTGTGTTTGATTTGCTCTCGGATTATCAGACAATAAAAACATCTTGGAGATTCTCAGGTTCCGCCCAGAACGCACACACCGCGCGGCACGCAATCTCAAGGCTGGGCGCTATAGGCTGACGTCCGGGGCCAGGAATGTGGAGGGGCTCCGGGTCACAATGGGATATTTGCACTCCTTTGTGAAGTCAGCCGTTCCCATAATCCTCCAATCCCTGATGTGTGAATGGCGGGCGCCCAGCGTGACGCTGAGGAAATTGTGACTTCCATTATCTCCTCATCTGTGTACCGTAACCGATATCTCCGACCCCCTTCCACTCCCCCCCCCCCCCTGCTGTGTCAGGTCAAAGTTCAGAGCTCTGCATGGGTGGGGGGGGGGGCATTATATACACCAGACAATTATCTGATCCCAAAACCTTTGACCCCCCCCCCTCCCCAATAACCCCTCCCCCTTCCCAATCCTCTCAAACCTCTAGAAGGTCAGAGAGACAAATACCAAATAAAAGAGAAAAAAGTAACAAGAAAATAACCAAAATGTCCTCCACCAATGGCGGAGAGCGCCCGGGTCATGTGATGTACATTACTGGGAACATTTTTAGTGAAATACATTTCAGAAATCTGGAGAAAATGTTCTTCACAATTCTGAAAATTGTTGTCCCCCTCCCACTGACACCAATGATGGGGCACTATTCCTCCCACTGACACCAATGATGGGGCACTATTCCTCCCACTGACACCAATGATGGGGCACTATTCCTCCCACTGACACCAATGATGGGGCACTATTCCTTCCACTGATACCAATGATGGGGCACTATTCCTCCCACTGACACCAATGATGGGGCACTATTCCTCCCACTAACACCAATGATGGGGCACTATTCCTCCCACTGACACCAATGATGGGGCACTATTCCTTCCACTGATACAAATGATGGGGCACTATTCCCCCCACTGACACCAATGATGGGACACCATTTCTCCCACTGACACCAGTGATGGGACACTATTCTTCCCACTGACACCAATGATGGGACACTATTCCTCCCACTGATACCAATGATGGGGCACTATTCCTCCCACTGACACCAATGATGGGGCACTATTCCTCCCACTGACACCAATGATGGGGCACTATTCCTCCCACTGACACCAATGATGGGGCACTATTCCTCCCACTGACACCAATGATGGGACACTATTCCTCCCACTGACATCAATGATGGGGCACTATTCCTCCCACTGACACCAATGATGGGACACTATTCATCCCACTGATACAAATGGTGGGGCACTATTCCTCCCACTGACATCAATGATGGGGCACTATTCATCCCACTGACACCAATGATGGGGCACTATTCCTCCCACTGACACCAATGATGGGACACTATTCCTCCCACTGACACAAATGGTGGGGCACTATTCCTCCCACTGACATCAATGATGGGGCACTATTCCTCCCACTGATACCAATGATGGGGCACTATTCCTCCCACTGACATCAATGATGGGGCACTATTCCTCCCACTGATACCAATGATGGGACACTATTCATCCCACTGACACCAATGATGGGGCACTATTCATCCCACTGACACCAATGATGGGGCACTATTCCTCCCACTGACACAAATGGTGGGGCACTATTCCTCCCACTGACACAAATGATGGGGCACTATTCCTCCCACTGACACCAATGATGGGGCACTATTCCTCCCACTGATACCAATGATGGGGCACTATTCCTCCCACTGACACAAATGATGGGGCACTATTCCTCCCACTGATACCAATGATGGGGCACTATTCCTCCCACTGATACCAATGATGGGGCACTATTCCTCCCACTGACACAAATGATGGGGCACTATTCCTCCTACTGATACCAATGATGGGGCACTATTCCTTCCACTGATACCAATGATGGGGCACTATTCCTCCCACTGACACCAATGATGGGACACTATTCCTCCCACTGACACCAATGATGGGGCCCTATCCCTCCCACTGACACCAATGATGGGACACTATTCCTTCTACTGACACCAATGATGGGACACTATTCCTCCCACTGACACCAATGATGGGACACTATTCCTCCCACTGACACCAATGATGGGACACTATTCCTTCCACTGATACCAATGATGGGACACTATTCCTCCCACTGACACCAATGATGGGACACTATTCCTCCCACTGACACCAATGATGGGGCCCTATCCCTCCCACTGACACCAATGATGGGGCACTATTCCTCCCACTGACACCAGGACATCTTCTACTCCCATTGACCACAATCTGGCCCCTCTAGTCTGAAGGACAGTAATCTTGCTCTCTGTTTGGAAGGTTTGAAGACCTCTTCCTCAGATGAGCGATGAGAGGAGATTGGTGGTTTGGGTTCCATCATTGTCTAATGTGAATGGGGGGGCTTGGTTCCCGTTTCGCCCTTGTGACGCCCCCCGCGTACCAATGTTCTGGGATTCGGGAAGGTTCAGTGGAGTTTGATGTTTGATGATGTCCCCAGGACAGTGAAGGAAGTGAGCGTTGTCACCCGAGGACAGTGAAGGAAGTGAGCGTTGTCACCCGAGGACAGTGAAGGAAGTGAGCGTTGTCACCCGAGGACAGTGAAGGAAGTGAGCGTTGTCACCCGAGGACAGTGCAGGAAGTGAGCGTTGTCACCTCAGGACAGTGAAGGAAGTGAGCGTTGTTACCTCAGGACAGTGCAGGAAGTGAGCGTTGTCACCTCAGGACAGTGCAGGAAGTGAGCGTTGTCACCCGAGGACAGTGCAGGAAGTGAGCGTTGTCACCCGAGGACAGTGCAGGAAGTGAGCGTTGTCACCCGAGGACAGTGAAGGAAGTGAGCGTTGTCACCCGAGGACAGTGAAGGAAGTGAGCGTTGTCACCCGAGGACAGTGAAGGAAGTGAGCGTTGTCACCTCAGGACAGTGAAGGAAGTGAGCGTTGTTACCTCAGGACAGTGCAGGAAGTGAGCGTTGTCACCTCAGGACAGTGCAGGAAGTGAGCGTTGTCACCCGAGGACAGTGCAGGAAGTGAGCGTTGTCACCCCAGGACAGTGCAGGAAGTGAGCGTTGTCACCCTCAGACAGGAAGTGAGCGTTGTCACCCTCAGACAGGAAGTGTGTTCCTGGCGGGATCACCAGGAGAAAATAAAGAAACAAGTGAAAAGGAACGCAGTCACCACATCTAAGGGTCGGTAGGATACAATGGAGGCGGAGCCATGGATTGCTTCTGTAGATATCGTCTACTTTCTTGGTGTCACCGCCGGGTTTATATGGATTTCTCTCTATACAGGTGAATGGATCGGTTGCAGGAATCGGACGTATAACGATCTTCTGCAGAATATGTGGGGTGACCCCCATAGTGGGGGGAATCATTGTCTGCTGGGACCTGTGGTTACCCTTCACCAACCTAATGACTTCTCCATAAGCTGAACTCTGCTGCCCCCTGGTGTATAAGACGGGAAAATGTTCCCCATTGCTGTGCGAACCGACTCACCACCACCCTACAGACGGAGATACTTCTAGAGCCGGTGCGGGCAAAGCCGATACTGCGAATACCATCCAGGGAAACCCGCAGGGGCGCTAAAGTCAGAACGTCCCAGTCATTTACAATTTGACCAATCCAGGATTAGGCTTATCCCAGAGGCTTTACCCCCCATGGTTCTTAGTTGTGCAACTTCCCTCTCACGCTGCAGG
The DNA here is from genome assembly GCA_037952925.1 of Lithobates clamitans. Classification (NCBI taxonomy): domain Eukaryota; kingdom Metazoa; phylum Chordata; class Amphibia; order Anura; family Ranidae; genus Lithobates; species Lithobates clamitans. The sequence continues at coordinate 6,202 of JBBGZY010003710.1, forward strand.
GTGTGGGTGGGGCGGGGATCAGAGAACTCATTGGCTGCATTTTATCAGATGGCCCAGACGATTGGTTCCTTCTTCCGTCTTTAATTCAGGCTGGGTTCACCCCTAGCATCTCGAACGTGCGTTTTATTCTAGAGCGTTTTTATTCAATGCATTTTTTAGAGCGTTTTAGCGCTTTGTGCAAGAGGGCGGCCTGTTCATTTCAATGGGCGGTCCTACGTGCGACAAACGCACTACAGAAGCTCATGACCGTTATTGGCGTTGGGCTTTGCGCATTTTTTTTTCCATGGATTGCGGTATGTTTGGTGCGTAAAAAGCTCGTCTGCCGCGTTTCGGGTGCCGGGAAAAATGAATGACGCCGCAAGCACGAAGCGTTTTTTCTGCGCGTTCTATGAACATCACTTTTCCACACAGACAGAAAGTCTTCAGAGGAATCTCATCTCATTTATAAGAATAATTTCCGCCATCGTCCGCCATGACACCTTATAGAGACGGTAGAGGGGGACTCCACCCCCACCCTGCACTCCAGACAATACAATGATCAGATGTCTGCCGGGGGAGGGGCTCACTTTAAGGAACATTCCCGTCACCTCGTCTTCTCACTAAATAAAACTTTGTTTTGTACAAACACTGAAGGTGACTCAGACAATTACCACTCCCCCCTGTACACACAGAGCGCAACTGTCAGCCCTCAACGGCTTCCCATAATCTCCACTCCTCCGGACAAAATGTTTTCTATGTCAATTCCGCCTTTTGTTTTGTAATCAAATACAATAAATCCTGAAATACCCTCACTGTGCCCTTTCACCTAAAATCCAGAACCCCCGAATCATATAACCGGTCCGCAAAGTCCTGATTTCATCAATATGTGTCTCTGCCCCTCCCACAATGGTGAGATTCCCTGCAGTAGTTGTGTCTCTGCCCCTCCCACAATGGGGAGATTTCCTCCAGTAGTTTGTGTCTCTGCTCCTCCCACAATGGGGAGATTTCCTGCAGTAGTTTGTGTCTCTGCCCCTCCCACAATGGGGAGATTCCCTGCAGTAGTTGTGTCTCTGCCCCTCCCACAATGGGGAGATTTCCTCCAGTAGTTTGTGTCTCTGCCCCTCCCACAATGATCAGATTTCCTGCAGAAGTTTGTGTCTCTGCCCCTCCCACAATGGGGAGATTTCCCCGCAGTAGTTTGTGTCTCTGCCCCTCCCACAATGATGAGATTTCCTGCAGTAGTTTGTGTCTCTGCCCCTCCCACAATGGGGAGATTTCCCCCAGTAGTTTGTGTCTCTGCCCCTCCCACAATGGGGAGATTTCCTGCAGTAGTTTGTGTCTCTGCCCCTCCCACAATGGGGAGATTTCCCCGCAGTAATTTGTGTCTCTGCCCCTCCCACAATGGGGAGATTTCCTGCAGTAGTTTGTGTCTCTGCCCCTCCCACAATGGGGAGATTTACTCCAGTAGTTTGTCTTTGCCCCTCCCACAATGGGGAGATTTCCTGCAGTAGTTTGTGTCTCTGCCCCTCCCACAATGGTGAGATTTCCCTGCAGTAGTTTGTGTCTCTGCCCCTCCCACAATGGGGAGATTTCTTGCAGTAGTTTGTGTCTCTGCCCCTCCCACAATGGGGAGATTTCCTGCAGTAGTTTGTGTCTCTGCCCCTCCTACAATGGGGAGATTTCCTGCAGTATTTTGTGTCTCTGCCCCTCCCACAATGGGGAGATTTCCTGTAGTAGATTGTGTCTCTGCCCCTCCCACAATGGTGAGATTTCCCTGCAGTAGTTTGTGTCTCTGCCCCTCCCACAATGGGGAGATTTCCTGCAGTAGTTTGTGTCTCTGCCCCTCCCACAATGGGGAGATTTCTTGCAGTAGTTTGTGTCTCTGCCCCTCCCACAATGGGGAGATTTCCTCCAGTAATGTGTCTCTGCCCCTCCCACAATGGGGAGATTTCCTGCAGTAGTTTGTGTCTCTGCCCCTCCCACAATGGGGAGATTTCCTGCAGTAGTTTGTGTCTCTGCCCCTCCCACAATGTGGGGATCTCCTGCAGTAGTTTGTGTCTCTGCCCCTCCCACAATGGGGAGATTTCCTCCAGTAGTTTGTGTCTCTGCTCCTCCCACAATGGGGAGATTTCCTGCAGTAGTTTGTGTCTCTGCCCCTCCCACAATGGGGAGATTCCCTGCAGTAGTTGTGTCTCTGCCCCTCCCACAATGGGGAGATTTCCTCCAGTAGTTTGTGTCTCTGCCCCTCCCACAATGATCAGATTTCCTGCAGAAGTTTGTGTCTCTGCCCCTCCCACAATGGGGAGATTTCCCCGCAGTAGTTTGTGTCTCTGCCCCTCCCACAATGATGAGATTTCCTGCAGTAGTTTGTGTCTCTGCCCCTCCCACAATGGGGAGATTTCCCCCAGTAGTTTGTGTCTCTGCCCCTCCCACAATGGGGAGATTTCCTGCAGTAGTTTGTGTCTCTGCCCCTCCCACAATGGGGAGATTTCCCCGCAGTAATTTGTGTCTCTGCCCCTCCCACAATGGGGAGATTTCCTGCAGTAGTTTGTGTCTCTGCCCCTCCCACAATGGGGAGATTTACTCCAGTAGTTTGTCTTTGCCCCTCCCACAATGGGGAGATTTCCTGCAGTAGTTTGTGTCTCTGCCCCTCCCACAATGGGGAGATTTCTTGCAGTAGTTTGTGTCTCTGCCCCTCCCACAATGGGGAGATTTCCTGCAGTAGTTTGTGTCTCTGCCCCTCCTACAATGGGGAGATTTCCTGCAGTATTTTGTGTCTCTGCCCCTCCCACAATGGGGAGATTTCCTGTAGTAGATTGTGTCTCTGCCCCTCCCACAATGGTGAGATTTCCCTGCAGTAGTTTGTGTCTCTGCCCCTCCCACAATGGGGAGATTTCCTGCAGTAGTTTGTGTCTCTGCCCCTCCCACAATGGGGAGATTTCTTGCAGTAATGTGTCTCTGCCCCTCCCACAATGGGGAGATTTCCTCCAGTAATGTGTCTCTGCCCCTCCCACAATGGGGAGATTTCCTGCAGTAGTTTGTGTCTCTGCCCCTCCCACAATGGGGAGATTTCCTGCAGTAGTTTGTGTCTCTGCCCCTCCCACAATGTGGGGATCTCCTGCAGTAGTTTGTGTCTCTGCCCCTCCCACAATGGTGAGATTTCCCTGCAGTAGTTTGTGTCTCTGCCCCTCCCACAATGGGGAGATTTCCTGCAGTAGTTTGTGTCTCTGCCCCTCCCACAATGGGGAGATTTCCCTGCAGTAGTTTGTGTCTCTGCCCCTCCCACAATGGTGAGATTTCCCTGCAGTAGTTTGTGTCTCTGCCCCTCCCACAATGGGGAGATTTCCTGCAGTAGTTTGTGTCTTTGCCCCTCCCGCAATGGGGAGATTTCCCTGCAGTAGTTTGTGTCTCTGCCCCTCCCACAATGGGGAGATTTACTCCAGTAGTTTGTCTTTGCCCCTCCCACAATGGGGAGATTTCCTGCAGTAGTTTGTGTCTCTGCCCCTCCCACAATGGGGAGATTTACTGCAGTAGTTTGTGTCTCTGCCCCTCCCACAATGGGGAGATTTCTTGCAGTAGTTTGTGTCTCTGCCCCTCCCACAATGGGGAGATTTCCTGCAGTAGTTTGTGTATCTGCCCCTCCCACAACGGGGAGATTTCAGTGCAGTAGTTTGTGTCTCTGCCCCTCCCACAATGGGGAGATTTCCTGCAGTAGTTTGTGTCTCTGCCCCTCCCACAATGGGGAGATTTCTTGCAGTAGTTTGTGTCTCTGCCCCTCCCACAATGGGGAGATTTCCTGCAGTAGTTTGTGTATCTGCCCCTCCCACAACGGGGAGATTTCAGTGCAGTAGTTTGTGTCTCTGCCCCTCCCACAATGGGGAGATTTACTCCAGTAGTTTGTCTTTGCCACTCCCACAATGGGGAGATTTACTGCAGTAGTTTGTGTCTCTGCCCCTCCCACAATGGGGAGATTTCCTGCAGTAGTTTGTGTCTCTGCCCCTCCCACAATGGGGAGATTTCCTGCAGTAGTTTGTGTCTCTGCCCCTCCCACAATGGGGAGATTTCCTGCAGTAGTTTGTGTCTTTGCCCCTCCCACAATGGGGAGATTTCTTGCAGTAGTTTGTGTCTCTGCCCCTCCCACAATGGGGAGATTTCTCCCAGTAGTTTGTGTCTCTGCCCCTCCCACAATGGGGAGATTTCCTGCAGTAGTTTGTGTCTCTGCCCCTCCCACAATGGGGAGATTTCCTGCAGTAGTTTGTGTCTTTGCCCCTCCCACAATGGGGAGATTTCTTGCAGTAGTTTGTGTCTCTGCCCCTCCCACAATGGGGAGATTTCTCCCAGTAGTTTGTGTCTCTGCCCCTCCCACAATGGGGAGATTTCCTGCAATAGTTTGTGTCTCTGCCCCTCCCACAATGGGGAGATTTCCCTGCAGTGGTTTGTGTCTTTGCCCCTCCCACAATGGGGAGATTTCTTGCAGTAGTTTGTGTCTCTGCCCCTCCCACAATGGGGAGATTTCCTGCAGTAGTTTGTGTCTTTGCCCCTCCCACAATGGGGAGATTTCTTGCAGTAGTTTGTGTCTCTGCCCCTCCCACAATGGGGAGATTTCTCCCAGTAGTTTGTGTCTCTGCCCCTCCCACAATGGGGAGATTTCCTGCAGTAGATTGTGTCTTTGCCCCTCCCACAATGGGGAGATTTCTTGCAGTAGTTTGTGTCTCTGCCCCTCCCACAATGGGGAGATTTCCCTGCAGTAGTTTGTGTCTCTGCCCCTCCCACAATGGGGAGATTTCCTGCAGTAGTTTGTGTCTTTGCCCCTCCCACAATGGGGAGATTTCTTGCAGTAGTTTGTGTCTCTGCCCCTCCCACAATGGGGAGATTTCCTGCAGTAGTTTGTGTCTTTGCCCCTCCCACAATGGGGAGATTTCTTGCAGTAGTTTTGTGTCTCTGCCCCTCCCACAATGGGGAGATTTCCTGCAGTAGTTTGTGTCTTTGCCCCTCCCACAATGGGGAGATTTCCTGCAGTAGTTTGTGTCTTTGCCCCTCCCACAATGGGGAGATTTCCTGCAGTAGTTTGTGTCTCTGCCCCTCCCACAATGGGGAGATTTCCTGCAGTAGTTTGTGTCTCTGCCCCTCCCACAATGGGGAGATTTCCCTGCAGTAGTTTGTGTCTCTGCCCCTCCCACAATGGGGAGATATCCCGCAGTAGTTTGTGTCTCTGCCCCTCCCACAATGGGGAGATTTCCTGCAGTAGTTTGTGTCTCTGCCCCTCCCACAATGGGGAGATATCCCTGCAGTAGTTTGTGTCTCTGCCCCTCCCACAATGGGGAGATTTCCTGCAGTAGTTTGTGTCTTTGCCCCTCCCACAATGGGGAGATTTCTTGCAGTAGTTTGTGTCTCTGCCCCTCCCACAATGGGGAGATTTCCTGCAGTAGTTTGTGTCTTTGCCCCTCCCACAATGGGGAGATTTCCTGCAGTAGTTTGTGTCTTTGCCCCTCCCACAATGGGGAGATTTCCTGCAGTAGTTTGTGTCTCTGCCCCTCCCACAATGGGGAGATTTCCTGCAGTAGTTTGTGTCTCTGCCCCTCCCACAATGGGGAGATATCCCGCAGTAGTTTGTGTCTCTGCCCCTCCCACAATGGGGAGATTTCTCCCAGTAGTTTGTGTCTCTGCCCCTCCCACAATGGTGTGATTTCCCCCAGTAGTTTGTGTCTCTGCCCCTCCCACAATGGGGAGATTCCCCTCAGTAGTTTGTGTCTCTGCCCCTCCCACAATGGGGAGATTTCCTGCAGTAGTTTGTGTCTCTGCCCCTCCCACAATGGGGAGATATCCCGCAGTAGTTTGTGTCTCTGCCCCTCCCACAATGGGGAGATTTCCTGCAGTAGTTTGTGTCTCTGCCCCTCCCACAATGGGGAGATATCCCGCAGTAGTTTGTGTCTCTGCCCCTCCCACAATGGGGAGATTTCTCCCAGTAGTTTGTGTCTCTGCCCCTCCCACAATGGGGAGATTTCCCTGCAGTAGTTTGTGTCTCTGCCCCTCCCACAATGGGGAGATTTCTTGCAGTAGTTTGTGTCTTTGCCCCTCCCACAATGGGGAGATTTCTTGCAGTAGTTTGTGTCTCTGCCCCTCCCACAATGGGGAGATTTCCCCCAGTAGTTTGTGTCTCTGCCCCTCCCACAATGGGGAAATTTCCTGGAGTAGTTTGTGTCTCTGCCCCTCCCACAATGGGGAGATTTCCCTGCAGTAATATGTGTCTCTGCCCCTCCCACAATGGGGAGATTTCCTGGAGTAGTTTGTGTCTCTGCCCCTCCCACAATGGGGAGATTTCCTGGAGTAGTTTGTGTCTCTGCCCCTCCCACAATGGGGAGATTTCCTGGAGTAGTTTGTGTCTCTGCCCCTCCCACAATGGGGAGATTTCCTGCAGTAGTTTGTGTCTCTGCCCCTCCCACAATAGGGAGATTTCCTGCAGTAGTTTGTGTCTCTGCCCCTCCCACAATGGGGAGGTTTCCTGCAGTAGTTTGTGTCTCTGCCCCTCCCACAATGGAGAGATTTCCTGTGTCTCTGCCCCTCCCACAATGGGGAGATTTCCCGCAGTAGTTTGTGTCTCTGCCCCTCCCACAATGGGGAGATTTCCTGCAGTAGTTTGTGTCTCTGCCCCTCCCACAATGGAGAGATTTCCTGTGTCTCTGCCCCTCCCACAATGGGGAGATTTCCCGCAGTAGTTTGTGTCTCTGCCCCTCCCACAATGGGGAGATTTCCCCCAGTAGTTTGTGTCTCTGCTCCTCCCACAATGGGGAGATTTCCTGCAGTAGTTTGTGTCTCTGCCCCTCCCACAATGGGGAGATTTCCTGCAGTAGTTTGTGTCTCTGCCCCTCCCACAATGGGGAGATTTCCTGGAGTAGTTTGTGTCTCTGCTCCTCCCACAATGGTAATTGACTGTGACTTTCTGACTTTAGCGCCCCTGTGGGTTTCCCTGGACGGTATTCGCGGTATCAGCTTTGCCCGCACTGTCTCTAGAAGTATCTCCGTCTGTAGGGTGGTGGTGAGTCGGTTCGCACAGCAATGGGGAACATTTTCCCATCTTATACACCAGGGGGCAGCAGAGTTCAGCTTATGGAGAAGTCATTAGGTTGGTGAAGGGTGACCACAGGTCCCAGCAGACAATGATTCCCCCCACCATGGGGGTCACCCCACATATTCTGCAGATGATCGTTATACGTCCGATTCCTGCAACCGATCCATTCACCTGTATAGAGAGAAATCTATATAAACCCGGCGGTGACACCAAGAATGGAATCAGAAAATAGACAATATCTACGCTGTAGGAAGCAATCCATGGCTCCTCCTCCATTGTATCCTACCGACCCTTAGATGTGGTGACTGCGTTCCTTTTCACTTTTTTCTTTATTTTCTCCTGGTGATCCCACCAGGAACACACTTCCTGTCCGAGGGTGACAACGCTCAAAATGGGGAGATTTCCTGCAGTAGTTTGTGTCTCTGCCCCTCCCACAATGGGGAGATTTCACTGCAGTAGTTTGTGTCTCTGCCCCTCCCACAACGGGGAGATTTCCGGCAGTAGTTTGTGTCTCTGCCCCTCCCACAATGGGGAGATTTCACTGCAGTAGTTTGTGTCTCTGCCCCTCCCACAATGGGGAGATTTCACTGCAGTAGTTTGTGTCTCTGCCCCTTCCACAATGGGGAGATTTCCGGCAGTAGTTTGTGTCTCTGCCCCTCCCACAACGGGGAGATTTCCGGCAGTAGTTTCTGTCTCTGCCCCTCCCACAATGGGGAGATTTCTAGCAGTAGTTTGTGTCTCTGCCCCTCCCACAATGGTGAGATTTCCCTGCAGTAGTTTGTGTCTCTGCCCCTCCCACAATGGGGAGATTTCCCTGCGGTAGTTTGTGTCTCTGCCCCTCCCACAACGGGGAGATTTCCGGCAGTAGTTTGTGTCTCTGCCCCTCCCACAATGGGGAGATTTCCTGCAGTAGTTTGTGTCTCTGCCCCTCCCACAATGGGGAGATTTCCTGCAGCAGTTTGTGTCTCTGCCCCTCCCACAACGGGGAGATTTCCGGCAGTAGTTTGTGTCTCTGCCCCTCCCACAATGGGGAGATTTCCTGCAGTAGTTTGTGTCTCTGCCCCTCCCACAATGGGGAGATTTCCAGCAGTAGTTTGTGTCTCTGCCCCTCCCATAATGGGAAGCTTTCCCACAGTGGTTTGTGTCTCTGCCCCTCCCACAATGGGGAGATTTCCAGCAGTAGTTTGTGTCTCTGCCCCTCCCACAATGGGGAGATTTCCCACAGTGCTTTGTGTCTCTGCCCCTCCCACAATGGGGAGATTTCCCGCACTGGTTAGTGTCTCTGCCCCTCCCACAATGGGGAGATTTCCTGCAGTAGTTTGTGTCTCTGCCCCTCCCACAATGGTGAGATTTACTGCAGTAGTTTGTGTCTCTACCCCTCCCACAATGGGGAGATTTCCTGCAGTAGTTTGTGTCTCTGCCCCTCCCACATTGGGCGAGATTTCCTGCGGTAGTTTGTGTCTCTGCCCCTCCCACAATGGGAGATTTCCCACAGTAGTTTGTGTCTCTGCCCCTCCCACAATGGGGAGATTTCCTGCAGTAGTTTGTGTCTCTGCCCCTCCCACAATGGGGAAATTTCCTACAGTAGTTTGTGTCTCTGCCCCTCCCACAATATTGAGATTTCCCTGCAGTAGTTTGTGTCTCTGCCCCTCCCACAATAGGGAGATTTACTGCAGTAGTTTGTGTCTGCCCCTCCCACAATGGGGAGATTTCCTGCAATAGTTTGTCTCTGCCCCTCTCATAATGGGGAGATTTCCCTGTAGTAGTTTGTGTCTCTGCCCCTCCCACAATGGGGATATTTCCTGCAGTAGTTTGTGCCTTTGCCCCTCCCACAATGGGGAGATTTCCTGCAATAGTTTGTCTCTGCCCCTCCCATAATGGGGAGATTTCCTTGCAGTATATTGTGTCTCTGCCCCTCCCACAAAGGGGAGATCTTCTGCAGTCGTTTGTGTCTCTGGACCTCCCACAATGGGGAGATATCCTGCAGTAGTTTGTGTCTCTGCCCCTCCCACAATAGGGAGATTTCCTGCAGTAGTTTGTGTCTCAGCCCCTCCCACAGTGGGGAGATTTCCTGCAGTATTTTGTGTCTCTGCCCCTCCCACAATGGGGAGATTTTCTGCAGTAGTTTATGTCTTTGCCTCTCCCACAATAGGGAGATTTCCTGCAGTAGTTTGGTCCTCTTCCCCTCCCACAATGGGGAGATTTCCTGCAGTAGTTGGTGTTTCTGCCCCTCCCACAATGAGGAGACTTCCCCGCAGTAGTTTGTGTCTCTGCCCCTCCCACAATGGGGAGATTTCCTGCAGTAGTTTGTGTCTTTGCCCCTCCCACAATAGGGAGATTTCCTGCAGTAGTTTGTGTCTCTGCCCCTCCCACAATGGGGAGACTTCCCCGCAGTAGTTTGTGTCTCTGCCCCTCCCACAATGAGGAGATTTCCTGCAGTAGTTTGGTGCTCTGCCCCTCCCACAATGGGGAGATTTCCTGCAGTAGTTAATGTCTCTGCCCCTCCTACAATGGGGAGATTTCCCTGCAGTAGTTGGTGTCTCTGCCCCTCCCACAATGGGGAGATTTCCTGCAGTAGTTTGGGTAACACTGGCTTAGGTGCAAACTGGAACTGACTTTCTTGTAAACTCACATAGAATTAGATGAGTCGGATCACATTATCCTAAACAATGCAAACTGTAAACAGTAATATCAGCACATCTAATGAGCAGCCAACATAAATAGTAATCTAAAAAACATAAACATCCCACAGTGGCAGCCAGGTACCGGGGGCACAATAAAAAATCTCATTTCCAAGAGATGATCAGACAGACAGAAACAATAGGTGACTCTATTACCAATGGGAATGCACACCTAAGAGGCACACAATGGGACAAAGACCCCCATACCACCTTACACATATATCAGGAGACCCCAAAATCAGGAGACCCCAGAATCAGGTTGGTTTGAGCTGATGATATTAACATGAATGAAGCATGATTTGGGCATAGATGCTCCAGGTTCTAGGTTCCCTGTGTGTTTCGGGGAGACATCGACCCCAATCCAAACAAAAAACAATCCACAGGTTCCCCAGGCACACACCTCAAAAGACAGGGCCCATAGTCAGTAGGCAAGAGGCCACACTGCAGTCCCCCTCCAAAAGCTCCTGTCCTGGTTGGGTCTGTCACATTTCTCCCCCATCCAAAGTAGACTAAGGTCCCAGACCTCCACCTGGTCTGGACATGTGGGCAGTGTGAACCCACATAGATGGTCCACATGATCTCCATTCTGGGCCGCAGGGAATAGTCATCAGTAGGTGTGGGGCAGAGGTCGTTGACTCCCTGACTGCCTGCCAACACTTTAGCTGGGTGGTCTTAACTGTTCCAGGGCTCAGTCTGCTTCTGGGGAGAGGGGGCAACTGCCCCGGCTTCCTGAAGCCATGGAGACGCTGTAGGTGCTAGGCAGAGGCCAGCAGCACTCTGCCCTGTTGCCAGCACTTTAGCTGGGAGCAGAAACTTCACTACATCAGCTTATCTCTGGGGAGAGGGGCCACATGCCCCGACTCCCTGGAACTCCGGAGTTGTTGCCAGTGTTGGGCAGAGGTTGGTAGCACACTGGTAGCACTCTGCCCTGGTGCCATTGCTTCTGCTGGGGACCCCAAATCATCTGCTCGAGCTAATTGTTGGGGAAGGAGGCCGGCTTCCTCAACTCCCGGCCTGTGGATCTGCCGCTGGGGAGTGAGGACAGCTTCCTCTCCTCCCTGGTCCTTGAACTGCCACTGGGGAGATGAGCCAGCTGCTCCATCTCTCGTACTCTCATCCAGCTGCTGGGAAGACATTTCTCTAGTCCTGTCTCCCAGGTGCACGGATCCTTGCTGGGGGAAGGAGAAGGGATTTCTCCGCTCCTGGACTGTGGATCTGACACTGGGGAGACAGGTCGATCACCTCCTCTCCCTGGTCCTTGGTCTGTGGCTGGGGAGGGGGCATGACTTCCTCCCCGCTCTGTATCTCTGACTTCCGCTGGGGAAGAAGAACCACCACCTTCTCTCTCTGGGCCTCGGAAACTGCCACGGGTGTGGGCAGAGGTCTTCAGCGCTCTGCTTTGATGCCAGCTCCTCTGCTGGAGGTTCGCTGGGTTTTTCCTCCTCAGCAGAAAAGTCTATTAAATCCCCAGTATCTGGAATTGCTGAAAATCCAGGGCACAGACAGGCAGCACTTGGGCACAGTGCCAGCCCTTCGGCAGGTGACTCATAATCCATAACATCCCATCTCCGCTGCCCTACCGAAATGTAGATCCTCCTAAAGTGTCTCAGATATCAATCCCGGGCCGCCGTAGTCCTAGCCTTCTATGGGATCACTGTGCTTCATCCACGGGCACACCTGGATAGCATTTCATTGCAGCGCCCAGTACCCATTGTCTAGCACCATTTCTGTCTGCATCAGCCTATCCAGCTCCATCAGCCATTCCTCTCGAGGATGCTCCCAGAGGAAAAGTACACGCAAGTCCATCTGCAGCTAGTACAAAGAAATTGGACGTAGTGAGGACCTTTCTATAATAGTCTTGCTCCCCTTGGACAGCCTCCTACCAGAGCTCCCGGTGGATCGGGTCTCTCCTGGGCAGAACCAGGCTCTCCTCACTGGGCCAGCGTCTCTTTGCATTCACCACTGGAAACACCGCTTCCATGGCGAGTAGCTCCTGGAACACTTCTTCAATATCATCCCGACACTGGGTCCTGGTGGTGGTTTGGACTGCTTCTTAGGGAGGAAGCAGATCCCACCATTGCCACCAAATCCCACCCAACCTGGGTGCCTCCATCAAGATACAGCTTCCTTCAGTCTGGATCCAGGAACTGGGTATTATCGCTGAGCACCCAAGAACTAGATGACACTAGCTTAGGTGCAAACTGGAACTCACGTTATTGTATGGAACAGCGATGGCGAACCTTGGCACCCCAGATGTTTTGGAACTAAATTTCCCATGATACTCATGCACTCTACAGTAAAGTTGAGCATCATGGGAAATGTAGTTCCAAAACATCTGGGGTGCCAAGGTTGGCCATCACTGGTATAGAATACATACCACACAAGATCAGGTAAGACCTTGATCACATGACCCCCCCCAATCTCCTTCATATACATTGTACCCCCTATCTCATTTATATACAATGGGCCTCTTGTTCACAGTTGCCCTAGGCACAGGCCTGGTTTGATTTTCCCCTGCCGGACGTATGGGTTGTAGGGCACGGGGGCCACTGTTGGCCCCTACAAATTATCGTACGAGATCTGAAACCTGATCACATGACCCACAGCCATCTCCTTCATGTACATTGTGCACCCTCTTCACAGTTGCCCTAGGCACAGGCCTGGTGTGGTGTACCCACGGGGCAGGGGCCGGCCTTTGCCATCCAGATCACCTTATCTGGAACTTATCACATGACCCCCCCTTACCTGATCTCCTTTATATACGATATGCCCCCCCAATGTTCCCTCCCCTAGGTGCAGGCCTGTCATAGTGTACCCCAGGGGACAAAGTGCAAGCTGCCCCGGGCCCCAAAACATTGTTGTGGGGCCCCAAAACAGCTGCCTCTTGAGCCCTGCACTGCCCCCAAATAGTTTATCAGTGGATTTGTGAGGGCCTAAAAATATGTTTGCCCCGGGTCTACTCAATATTCAAGATGGCCCTGGTGTACCCCACCTGCCATATGCATTGTAGGGTGCAGGGGCCGGTGTTTGCCCCAATAAATCATCTTATGGTATCTGGACCTTATCCCATGAACCCCCCTCCTTCCCCAACCTCTCTCATGTATGTTGTGCCCCCCCAGTTCACAGTTGCCCTAGGTGCAGGCCTGTTGTGGTGTATCTTGCCTTGTGGGGCACAGGGACCAGTGTTGGCCCCTATAAATCACTTTATGGTATCTGGACCTTATCACATGAACCCCCCTCCCCCAATCATCCTCATATACCTTAAGCCCCCCCAATGTTTGGTGCCCTAGGCGCAGGCCTGTCATGGTGTACCCCACCTGGCGTACGCCTTGGAGGGCACGGGGGGGTCAGTGTTGGCCCCTATAAATCATCTTAATGGTATCTGGACCTTATCCCATGAACCCCCCTCCTTCACCAATCTCCCTCATGTGTGTGGTGCCCCCCCCCCCCCAGTTCACAGTTGCCCTAACGCAGGCCCGTCATGGTGTACCCCACTTGGTGTATGTGTTGTAGGGCAACTGGGGGCCCCAATAAATAATCTAATGGTATCTGGAACTGATCACATGACCCCCCCCCCCTCCCTCTCGCCCCTCTGGCCCGGCCGCGGCACCCTGGCACAGCCGCCCATAGGGTGACAGTCAGCTTAGCGCGGCATTGTTCGGCCACATTCAGAGCTGGTTGCCCGGCGCTGGTCGCCATGGCAGCCAGCTGGAGCCTCTTACCGACTCAATATTCAAAGAGGATCCACAATGCAAACTTCTGGGGCCCCTCATCCTAAAGGGGGGGAACTCCGCCCCCTCCGCCCCCCCCCCTCCCCCGGGGGCTGTAAAACTCTGCGCTGGCCGGGTTACAGTGTGAGAACCAGGAGAAGAGGACACCAGGCCGCCACCGTCCGCCCGGGTAAAACTTTCCGTGTCGTCTGTCTGCGCCCCTCTGATGGCGTGTTCTGTCTTCATAGTGGGGGGGGGATGGGAGGAAAGTTTCTTTTCCAGAACCATGAAAACTCTCCGATCCTTTCACTGTGCGCATGACTAATATAAAGAAATCGATCGCAGTGATCGTTTTTGCGATCGACCACTAAAATAAAATTTAAAAACATAAATCGGTCGATCACAGTGATCGTTATTGCGATGGATCCTTAAAGGAGGTGCGATGTCTGGACATGTATGGCACATGTGGTGACTATCGCCCACCTAGGCTGTAGCGCAGCATCCCTTGTCTCATAACCTTATTGTTGATGGGGGATCCGATCGTCTTGGGGGGGGGTCAGGAAGGAATTTTTGTTTTCCTGTCAGAACGGATTGGACCGCGTGTTCTAAAAGTGGCCACACACACACGTCGCAAATTTCTGATCGATTTAAATAAATCGCAACCACGCGACTGACGCAATGCAATATGGATCGAAAAATCCGATCTATCAGTTGATCATTTACATTAATAATTATTCGATCTGAATTACTATCAATTCTCCGATAGACAGAACTTTGTTCACTCGATCCGAAAAGATCGGCAAAATTCCATCGTTCTTTTAGTCTAAACTGATCAAGAGCTCGGTAAAAATCGGTGGCGAAGAGGTTCTTTGGGGGTGCAATTTTTTTTCTTTTCGATTTGATCGATTTAATCACATTGAACGATCCCATTGATAGGTGTGTGGCCACGTTGGATCCTCTACATTTGGATCCATTTATTTCTGCCTCATATTTCCTTTAGATGAAGTCGATTGACAATGTAACAATGTATCATCAGCTGCAGGAAATCGTTCGGTTACATTGTATCGGGGGTCGGGGGACGGTTATAGATCTCAGTCTGCGGGTATTTCTGCCGTTACCGATTTCTGGGAATAAAATACGATAACGAGATCTGCGGGTGTAACGAGCGTTCCTCGTCAAAGTTCTGCATTCTATCCGTGGCGGCAAAGTAAAGAGCGCAGGCGCCGCTTGGCCACGCCTTCTCACAAAACTACGACTGTCAATTTGGTCCCAAAACAAGATTAACGATAACGTATTTGCACGCAAAATTCAATGGGATCAAAAACACAGAATTACATCGATATGTTTCCCAATGGGAGGAGCAAACAGCACCCACAGCAACCAATCAGAATCGTCATTCAGCAATCTATTCACAGAAAAGTGGAGTCTTTGGTTGCTATGGGTTACGGCAGCGATTATTAGAACAGATTGTGTTGGTTGTAGTTGGAAACTTTTCTGTTATAAAGTCTGTGCAGTCTGTCCCGGGAGGAATCCTGTGTGTGCCTTTAGGTAATCTATAATCAATATATACAATGTCTGTAGGTTTTATAATCTATAATCAATATATACAATGTCTGTAGGTTCTATAATTTATAATCAATATATACAATGTCTGTAGGTTCTATAATCTATAATCAATATATACAATGTCTGTAGGTTCTATAATCTATAATCAATATATATACAATGTCTGTAAGATGTCTATAAGATTCTATAATCAATATATTTATACAATGCCTGTGTGGGGGAAATAACCTTTTTCTGGCGATATACAAACTGATGTAACGCATAGCAACCAATCAAAATTGATCTGTCACTGATAGCAACCAATCAAAATTGATCTGTCACTGATAGCAACCAATCAGCATTGATCTGTCACTAATAGCAACCAACCAATCAGCATTGATCTGTCACTAATAGCAACCAACCAATCAGCATTGATCTGTCACTAATAGCAACCAACCAATCAGCATTGATCTGTCACTAATAGCAACCAACCAATCAGTATTGATCTGTCACTGATAGCAACCAATCAGTATTGATCTGTCACTGATAGCAACCGATCAGCATTGACCTGTCACTGATAGCAACCAATCAGTATTGATCTGTCACTGATAGCAACCGATCAGTATTGATCTGTCACTCATAGCAACCAATCAGTATTGATCTGTCACTGATAGCAACCAACCAATCAGTATTGATCTGTCACTGATAGCAACCAACCAATCAGCATTGATCTGTCACTGATAGCAATCGATCAGTATTGATCTGTCACTGATAGCAACCAATCAGTATTGATCTGTCACTGATAGCAACCAATCAGTATTGATCTGTCACTGATAGCAACCAACCAATCAGCATTGATCTATCACTGATAGCAATCAATCAGTATTGATCTGTCACTGATAGCAACCGATCAGTATTGATCTGTCACTGATAGCAACCAATTAGCATTGATCTGTCACTGATAGCAATCGATCAGTATTGATCTGTCACTCATAGCAATCGATCAGCATTGATCTGTCACTGATAGCAACCGATCAGCATTAATCTGTCACTGATAGCAACCGATCAGTATTAATCTGTCACTGATAGCAACCGATCAGTATTGATCTGTCACTGATAGCAACCAATCAGCATTAATCTGTCACTGATAGCAACCGATCAGCATTAATCTGTCACTGATAGCAACCGATCAGTATTGATCTGTCACTGATAGCAACCAATCAGTATTGATCTGTCACTGATAGCAACCAATTAGCATTGATCTGTCACTGATAGCAATCGATCAGTATTGATCTGTCACTCATAGAAACCGATCAGCATTAATCTGTCACTGATAACAACCGATCAGCATTGATCTGTCACTCAATATTTTTCATCATGCTGGGAATTATTCCCACCAATCACGGATCACGGGCAGCGGCAGCACATTCACCCAGCGGCGTATTTATTCAGATCTGTCCGGTCTTCACCAGCGTCACCCATTAATGTGAATGTTGGAGAAGCCGGGAACTGCGGCGAATGTGGGAGCGAATGGGAGCGCCTCTTCATGACAAAGTTTGAAAGCGGCGAATGTTAAAAGACGATCGTTGGCGGCGAAGGAAACTGCGTTGTACTATAAATTGCAGCCAATGTTTCCTGAGCCCCAACATGTGATCAGATCCCGGGCAAACGCGGCTTCATCCTTCAACGCAAATGCCGAAAACGTTACAAACCTAACCGATTTTCTAAAGGGGTATTTGGCAGATCGATCGATCAGTGCGTGGCCCCTCCCACACACTATACACAGGAGGGGGAGGGGGGTTGGGGTGAATAAAGGGGGCGTCTCTTCAGTCTTTGGTGCTTTACCGTTAAAAAATTGTATAAATGCGCCGTTTTCAGCCGCCATATTGTACAATCGGTTCCCATTAATGTTCCATTATGACGGATGGAATATGTGGGCGTGTCCTTCCCATAAGAGAGTGAAATCTGGCGTTCTGCCGCGCTCCCCCTTCCCCCGCGCCGCGGTGTGAAACGCATAGAAAGTTCTGTGACTTTTCCGTGACAATGGCGTGACAATGGCGTTAGAAACATCTGTCAATCCGGGGGGCCCTCGGGGGGCCGCTGTGCAGCTGCTGTACGGTCTACATCTGCCAGTCCTAGAAAGGGGGACGCCATGTGTGTAATCTCCATTATTAGGGATGGGGGTCGGGGGTCAGAGATCGAGGCCCCCTATGTGACCCCGTGAACCAAACGCCCTCCGAGGGGGACAGAAGGGAATTTATTCTGCGTGAATGCCGTAACCCATAGCAACCAGACTGATCCATGTCTCTGTATCCCATAGCAACCAGACTGGTGACTGATCCATGCCTCTGTATCCCATAGCAACCAGACTGGTGACTAATGCGTGCCTCTGTATCCCATAGCAACCAGACTGGTGACTGATCCATGCCTCTGTATCCCATAGCAACCAGACTGATGACTGATCCATGCCTCTGTATCCCATAGCAACCAGACTGGTGACTGATCAATGCCTCTGTATCCCATAGCAACCAGACTGATGACTGATCCATGCCTCTGTATCCCATAGCAACCAGACTGGTGACTGATCAATGCCTCTGTATCCCATAGCAACCAGACTGATGACTGATCCATGCCTCTGTATCCCATAGCAACCAGACTGATGACTGATCCATGCCTCTGTATCCCAAAGTAACCAGATTGAATACCTTCCCCGGCACCGGGAAGCCACCGGCGTTTCTAGGGACGCAGAAGGATCGGGACAGTGTGCAGTGTTGTGCCATCTCCTTCCAATATTGCACTCGTCCCGGCCTCCTGCGTTGCTGGACTTCCTCAGCCGCCACTTCTGGATTCACCGACCCCCAGGACATTCCGCCCTCCCCCAGAACATACAGGACCCCCACCCCCGGAACATACAGGACTCCCACCCCCCAGAACATACAGGGCCCCCACCCCCCAGAACATACAGGGCCCCCACCCCCCAGAACATACAGGACCCCCGGAACATGCAGGAACCCCCCCAGAACATACAGGAACCCCCGGAACATACAGAATCCCCTCAGAACATAAAGGACCCCCTGGAACATACAGGAGCCCCCCCAGAACATACAGGTTCCACCCAGAACATACAGGACCCCCAGAACATACAGGACCCCCTCAGAACATACAGGACCCCCCATCCCCCCGGAACATACAGGACCCCCCCAGAACATACAGGATCCCCCCAGAACATACAGGACCCCCACCCCCCAGAACATACAGGAACACCCCCAGAACATAAATGACGCCCCGGAACATACAGGACCCCCTCAGAACATACAGGACCCCCCCATCCCCCCGGAACATACAGCACCTCCCAGAACATACAGGATCCCCCCAGAACATACAGGACCCCCCCCCCCAGAACATACAGGACCCCCCGGAACATACAGGACCCCCTCAGAACATACAGGACCCCCTCAGAACATACAGGACCCCCATCCCCCCGGAACATACAGGAGCCCCCAGAACATACAGAACCCCCCAAACATACAGGACTTCCCACCCCCCTGAACATACAGGAAACCCCCCAGAACATACAGGACCCCCTGGAACATACAGGACCCCCTCAGATCATACAGGACCCCCCATCCCCCCCGGAACATACAGGAGCCCCCAGAACATACAGAACCCCCCAAACATACAGGACTTCCCACCCCCCTGAACATACAGGAACCCCCCCAGAACATACAGGACCCCCCATCCCCCCGGAACATACAGGACCCCCCCAGAACATACAGGATCCCCCCAGAACATACAGGACCCCCACCCCCCCCGGAACATACAGGAACCCCCAGAACATACAGGACCCCCCGGAACATACAGGACCCCCTCAGAACATACAGGACCCCCCATCCCCCCCGGAACATACAGGAGCCCCCAGAACATACAGAACCCCCAAACATACAGGACTTCCCACCCCCCCGGAACATACAGGACCCCCCAGAACATACAGGACCCTCACCCCCCCGGAACATACAGGACCCCCCAGAACATACAGGACCCCCTCAGAACATACAGGACCACCCCATCCAACCGGAACATATAGGATCCCCCCTGAACATATAGGACCCCCACCCCCCGGAACATACAGGACCCCCTCAGAACATACAGGACCCCCCATCCCCCCGGAACATACAGGAGACCCCAGAACATACAGAACCCCTGAACATACAGGACTTCCGACCCCCCCCCGGAACATACAGGAACCCCCAGAACATACAGGACCCCTGGAACATACAGGAACCCCCAGAACATATAGGACCCCCTGGAACATACAGGACCCCCTCAGAACATATAGGACCCCCACCCCCCCGGAACATACAGGAACCCCCCCAGAACATACAGGACCCCCCGGAACATACAGGACCCCCTCAGAACATACAGGACCCCCCATCCCCCCGGAACATACAGGAGCCCCAGAACATACAGAACCCCCGAACATACAGGACTTCCCGCCCCCCCGGAACATACAGGACCCCTGGAACATACAGGAACCCCCAAAACATACAGGACCCCCTGGAATATACAGAATCCCCACAGAACATAAAGGACCCCCTGAAACATACAGGAGCCCCCCCAGAACATACAGGAACCCCCGGAACATACAGGACCCCCCGGAACATACAGAATCCCCCCAGAACATAAAGGACCCCCTGGAACATACAGGAGCCCCCCCAGAACATACAGGACTACCTATCCCTCCGGAACATACAGGACCACCCCCAGAACATACAGGTTCCACCCAGAACATACAGGACCCCCACCCCCCGGAACATACAGGACCCCCGGAACATACAGGACCCCCTCAGAACATACAGGACCCCCCCATCCCCCCGGAACATACAGGACCCCCCCAGAACATACAGGATCCCCCCAGAACATACAGGACCCCCACCCCCCAGAACATACAGGAACCCCCAGAACATAAAGGACCCCCCGGGAACATACAGGACCCCCTCAGAACATACAGGACCCCCCATCCCCCTGGAACATACAGGAGCCCCCAGAACATACAGAACCCCCGAACATACAGGACTTCCCACCCCCCTGGAACATACAGGAACCCCCAGAACATACAGGACCCCTGGAACATACAGGAACCCCCAGAACATACAGGACCCCCTGGAACATACAGGACCCCCTCAGAACATACAGGACTACCCCATCCCCCCGGAACATACAGGAATCCCCCCTGAACATATAGGACCCCCCCCCCCGGAACATACAGGAACCCCCCCAGAACATACAGGACCCCCGGAACATACAGGACCCCCTCAGAACATACAGGACCCCCCATTCCCCCAGAACATACAGAACCCCCGAACATACAGGACTTGCCGCCCCCCCCCCCCCCCCGGAACATACAGGAACCCCCAGAACATACAGGAACCCCCAGAACATACAGGAACCCCCAGAACATACAGGAGCCCCCCCAGAACATACAAGACCCCCCATTCCCCCCGGAACATACAGGACCCCTCCAGAACATACAGGATCCCCACAGAACATACAGGACCCCCACCCCCCCGGAACATACAGGAACCCCCACAGAACATGCAGGACCCCCTCGAACATACAGGACCTCCTCAGAACATACAGTACCCCCCCATCTCTCCCGGAACATACAGAACCCCCCAGAACATACAGGATCCCCCCAGAACATACAAGACCCCCCATTCCCCCCGGAACATACAGGACCCCTCCAGAACATACAGGAACCCCCACAGAACATGCAGGACCCCCTCGAACATACAGGACCTCCTCAGAACATACAGTACCCCCCCATCTCTCCCGGAACATACAGAACCCCCCAGAACATACAGGATCCCCCCAGAACATACAAGACCCCCACCCCCCCAGAACATACAAGAACCCCCCCAAAACACACAGGACCCCCAGAACATACAGGACCCCCCATCCCCCCGAAACATACAGGAGCCCCCAGAACATACAGAACTCCCCAAACATACAGGACTTCCCACCCCCCCAGAACATACAGGAACCCCCCGGAACATATAGGACCCCCTCAGAACATACAGGACCCCCCATCCCCCCAGAACATACAGGAACCCCCATCCCCCCAGAACATACAGGAACCCCCAGAACATACAGAACCCCCGAACATACAGGACTCCCCACCCCCGGAACATACAGGAACCCCCCGGAACATACATGATCCCCCCAGAACTTATAGGACCCCCTCTAAAATACAGCCCCCTGTAACATACAGGAACCCCCCAGAACATACAGGAACCCCCCAGAACATACAGGAACCTCAAGAACATACAGGACCCCCCCAGAACATACAGGATCCCCCCAGAACATACAAGACCCCCCCAGAACATACAGGACCCCCATCCCCTGAAACATACAGGAACCCCCCAGAACATACAGGAACCCCCAGAACATACAGGACCCCCACCCCCCAGAACATACAGGATCCCCCAGAACATACAGGATCCCCCCAGAACATACAGGACTCCCCAGAACATACAGGAACCCTTAGAACATACAGGACCCCCCCCCCCCCGGGAACATACAGGATCCCCCCAGAACATACAGGATCTCCCCAGAACATACAGGATCTCCCCAGAACATACAGGACCCCCCGGAACATACAGGACCCCCCCAGAACATACAGGATCTCCCCAGAACATACAGGACCCCCCGGAACATACAGGACCCCCCGGAACATACAGGACCCCCCCGGAACATACAGGACCCCCCGGATCCAGGATGGGAAAACTCCTTCAAATTGTATAGACATTGTTCTTTTATTCCATGGGAGCCGACATTACAGGCTCAGCAGAGGCTGGACAGGAAGTAGCTGTGTGCCGGAAATTACTTTCCCCCGGGATGAGAACTTTATGTCTCTTCTACCTCTGCCAATCATTCCTCCATACCGGACACAGGAGGGTCACCTGATCAACTGACCGCCGTGGACTCCGAAAGAGATGGATTTCAGTGGATTTCTTTTTGCCTGGACTTTGTATTGAAGATTGTATTGTTATTGTTCTTCTCTGATAATGACTCCCCCCCCCCCCCACATACCTGGATCTTATCCTGACATGATCACGTATGCTCTGCTCTTCATTATTTTATATACTTTTTATCTCTATAGATATATATTTTATATTCATTTCTGCCCTAATGAAGGTGGCGTGGCTCTGAAACGCGTCGGTCTGTCCTCTTCATTGAAATAAAATCTGGATTTTATTACTATGGTGTGGCACTCCGATCCTTACCTCCTTCTCTGCAGGCAGCTCCATACATCTGATATACACCTGTCCCATCCCCCATACCTGATACACACCTGTCCCACCTCCATTACACCTGATATACACCTGTCCTACCCCCATACCTGATACACACCTGTCCCACCTCCATTACACCTGATATACACCTGTCCTACACCTGATATACACCTGTCCTACCCCCATACCTGATATACACCTGTCCCATCCCCCATACCTGATATACACCTGTCCCACCTCCATTACACCTGATATACACCTGTCCCACCTCCATTACACCTGATATACACCTGTCCCACCCCCATTACCCCTGATATACACCTGTCCCATCCCCCATACCTGATATACATCTGTCCTAACTCCATTACACCTGATATACACCTGTCCCATCCCCCATACCTGATATACACCTGTCCTACCCCCATACCTGATATACACCTGTCCCATCCCCCATACCTGATACACACCTGTCCCACCTCCATTACACCTGATATACACCTGTCCTACACCTGATATACACCTGTCCTACCCCCATACCTGATATACACCTGTCCCATCCCCCATACCTGATATACACCTGTCCCACCTCCATTACACCTGATATACACCTGTCCCACCCCCATTACCCCTGATATACACCTGTCCCATCCCCCATACCTGATATAAATCTGTCCCAACTCCATTACACCTGATATACACCTGTCCCATCCTCCATACCTGATATACACCTGTCCTACCCCCATACTTGATATACACCTGTCCCATCTCCCATACCTGATATACACCTGTCCCACCCCCATTACACCTGATATACACCTGTCCTACCCCCATACTTGATATACACCTGTCCCATCCCCCATACCCGATATACACCTGTCCCATCCTCCATACCTGATATACACCCGTCCCATCCCCCATACCTGATATACACCTGTCCCACCTCCATTACACCTGATATACACCTGTCCCATCCTCCATACCTGATATACACCTGTCCTACCCCCATACTTGATATACACCTGTCCCATCCCCCATACCTGATATACACCTGTCCCACCCCCATTACACCTGATATACACCTGTCCCATCCCCCATATCTGATACACACCTGTCCCACCTCCATTACACCTGATATACACCTGTCCCACCCCCATTACCCCTGATATACACCTGTCCCATCCCCCATACCTGATATACATCTGTCCCACCTCCATTACACCTGATATACACCTGTCCCATCCTCCATACCTGATATACACCTGTCCTACCCCCATACTTGATATACACCTGTCCCATCCCCCATACCTGATATACACCTGTCCCACCCCCATTACACCTGATATACACCTGTCATACCCCCATACTTGATATACACCTGTCCCATCCCCCATACCCAATATACACCTGTCCCATCCTCCATACCTGATATACACCTGTCCCATCCCCCATACCTGATATACACCTGTCCCATCCTCCATACCTGATATACACCTGTCCTACCCCCATACTTGATATACACCTGTCCCATCCCCCATACCTGATATACACCTGTCCCATCCCCCATACCTGATACACACCTGTCTCACCCCCATTACACCTGATATACACCTGTCCTACCCCCATTACACCTGATATACACCTGTCCCATCCCCCATACCTGATACATACCTGTCACACCTCCATTACACCTGATATACACCTGTCCCACCCCATTACACCTGATATACACCTGTCCCATCCCCCATACCTGATATACACCTGTCCCACCCCCATTACACCTGATATACACCTGTCCCACCCCCATTACACCTGAAATACACCTGTCCCACCCCCATTACACCCGATATGCACCTGTCCCACCCCCATTACACCTGATACACACCTGTCCCACCCCCAATACACCTGATATACACCTGTCCCACCCCCATTACACCTGATATACACCTGTCCCATCCCCCATACATGATACAACCTGTCCCACCCCCATTACACCTGATACACACCTGTCTCATCCTCCATACCTGATATGCACCTGTCCCACCCCATTACACCTTATATACACCTGCCCTACCCCCATTAAACCTGAAATTCACCTCCCCCCATACCTGATATACACCTGTGCCACCCCCCATACCTGATACACACCTGTCCCACCCCTATTACACCTGATATATACCTGTCCCACACCCTATACCTGATATACACCTGTCCTCCCCCATTACACCTCATATACACCTGTGCCTCCCCGTGCCTGATCGACACCTGTCCTCCCCTGTACCTGATATACGCCTGTCCCACCCCCATACCTGATATACACCTGTCCCATCCCTATTACACCTGATAAAAGCTTGTCCCACCCCCCATACCTGATATACACCTGTCCCTCCCCCATTAAATCTGATGTACACCTGCCCCCCTCACCATTACACCTGATGTGCACCTGTCCCCCTCACCATTACACCTGACATACACCTGTCCTACTCACCATTACACCTGATGTACACTTGTCCCCCTCACCATTACACCTGATGTACACCTGTCCTACTCACCATTACACCTGATGTACACCTGTCCTACTCACCATTACACCTGATGTACACCTGTCCCCCTCACCATTACACCTGATGTACACCTGTCCTCCTCACCATTACACCTGATGTACACCTGTCCCAGTGGTAGGTGCTTGAGCTGGGACACCAATGGAAATCTTGGCTTGTGAAGTTGACGGCAGATTATCTGTCAATGAGGTCTAACATGAGTTCACACAGCAGATAATCGGTGAGCGTGGTGTTCAGGTGTCCATTGACCTACAGAGGTGTTTGGAGCACCATCAGGTACCATCATTGCCAACCTGTATCTGAACACTGATGGGGAGTATGGGGGACCCTTTAGATAGACAGCAGCAGCTCAGCTGATTGGCTGTTGGATCACTTTAAAAATTTTTGCTTTTTAAATGGTATTTTTGGTCCATGTGGCCGATACAGGATATGGCTTGCATGCCACGGACTGTTCCTGTATTATTAAAGACCCTCAGTGTTCCTCAAATTGGGCTACAGATGAATGGGAGAGCAGCCTAGAACGGCCTGAACCTTCCCATCAGCTAGGGATTATGGGTAATATTCCAGCCAATTCAAAGACCACCAGTGGCCAAACCCCGAGAAACTCCAGACATGGCACACAGAGGACACAACACCCGCTATAAAAACCTCCTGAACTTTATGAGATGTGATGGAATATTCCAGATTTTATGATACAACCGCCAGGCAGCTATAGGTAGAGGATTGTCCCAAAGTCACTTCCTTCGAATGTCCTACCAGAGAGGGACCATGGGAGGTCACACCTTCCCCACCAAAAAGGGGACAATGTCTGCTGAGTGGTCCCCGGTCACAGAGCTACGATGGGCCCCTCTGCCCAGTGTGGGGTCCGGCCTCTTTTCTCAAAACGTGGAATCGGGATGCTCTGTGGACAGACGCTGGTGTGCAGAAGTGAGAAACTCTGTCAGATGGGGGCGCTAAACCTACTCCCGACTCTCCAACAGCATCTTCCTGTATGGTTCAAAATCTTCTGGAATCGTGTCTGTGGAGAGAGAAGATAGTTCAGTGCATGAGAACCATGGAAAGAGTATACCTGATACACCTGTGATATACACTGTGCATACTCACCTGTATACCTGATATACCTGTGGTATACACTGTGCACACTCACCTGTATACCTGATACACCTGTGATATACACTGTGCACACTCACCTGTATACCTGATACACCTGTGATATACACTGTGCACACTCACCTGTATACCTGATACACCTGTGATATACACTGTGCACACTCACCTGTATACCTGATACACCTGTGATATACACTGTGCACACTCACCTGTATACCTGATATACAATGCGCACACTCACCTGTATACCTGATATACACTGTGCACACTCACCTGTATACCCGATATACACTGTGCACACTCACCTGTATACCTGATATACACTGTGCACACTCACCTGTATACATGATATACACTGTGCACACTCACCTGTATACCTTATATACACTGTGCACACTCACCTGTATACCTAAAATACACTGTACACACTCACCTGTATACCTGATATACACTGTGCACACTCACCTGTATACCTGATATACACTGTGCACACTCACCTGTATACCTGATATACACTGTGCACACTCACCTGTATACCTTATATACCTGTGATATACACTGTGCACACTCACCTGTGTACCTGATATACACTGTGCACACTCACCTGTATACCTGATATACACTGTACACACTCACCTGTATACCTGATATACACTGTGCACACTCACCTGTATACCTGATATACACTGTGCACACTCACCTGTATACCTGAAATACACTGTGCACACTCACCTGTATACCTGATATATCTGTGAAATACACGGTGCACACTCACCTGTATACCTGATATACCTGTGATATACACTCTGCACACTCATGTGTATACCTGATATACCTGTCATATACACTGCGCACACTCACCTGTATACCTGATATACACTCTCCCTGTTACACATGACATACACTGTGCACAGTCACCATTACACCTAATATACACATGCCCCATTCATTGTTACATCTGATCTACACCTGTCCCCCTCACCATTACACTGGATGTACACCCGTCCCACTCACCATTACACCTGATGTACACCTGTCCCACTCACCATTACACCTGATGTACACCTGTCCCCCTCACCATTACACCTGATGTACACCTGTCCCCCTCACCATTACACCTGATATACACCTGTCCCACTCACCATTACACCTGATGTACACCCGTCCCACTCACCATTACACCTGATGTACACCTGTCCCACTCACCATTACACCTGATGTACACCTGTCCCCCTCACCATTACACCTGATGTACACCTGTCCCACTCACCATTACACCTGATGTACACCTGTCCCCCTCACCATTACTCCTGATGTACACCTGTCCCCCTCATCATTACACCTGATGTACACCTGTCCT
The DNA here is from genome assembly GCA_037952925.1 of Lithobates clamitans. Taxonomy (NCBI): domain Eukaryota; kingdom Metazoa; phylum Chordata; class Amphibia; order Anura; family Ranidae; genus Lithobates; species Lithobates clamitans. Next base: position 33,506 of record JBBGZY010003710.1, read on the forward strand.
CACCATTACACCTGATGTACACCTGTCCCCCTCACCATTACACCTGATGTACACCTGTCCTCACCATTACACCTGATGTACACCTGTCCTACTCACCATTACACCTGATGTACACCTGTCCTACTCACCATTCCCCCTGATGTACACCTGTCCTACCCACCATTACACCTGATGTACACCTGTCCTCAACACCATTACACCTGATGTATACCTGTCCTCATCACCATTACACCTGATGTACACCTGTCCTACTCACCATTACACCTGATGAACACCTGTCCCACTCACCATTACACCTGATGTACACCTGTCCTCACCATTACACCTGATGTCCACCTGTCCTCCTCACCATTACACCTGATGTACACCTGTCCTACTCACCATTACACCTGATGTACACCTGTCCTACTCAGCATTACACCTGATGTCCACCTGTCCTCCTCACCATTACACCTGATGTACACCTGTCCTACTCACCATTACACCTGATGTACACCTGTCCTCACCATTACACCTGATGTCCACCTGTCCTCCTCCCCATTACACCTGATGTACACCTGTCCTACTCAGCATTACACCTGATGTACACCTGTCCTACTCAGCATTACACCTGATGTACACCTGTCCCACTCACCATTACACCTGATGTACACCTGTCCTACCCACCATTACACCTGATGTACACCTGTCCTACCCACCATTACACCTGATGTACACCTGTCCTACCCACCATTACACCTGATGTACACCTGTCCTACTCACCATTACACCTGATGTACACCTGTCCTACTCACTATTACACCTGATGTACACCTGTCCTACCCACCATTACACCTGATGTACACCTATCCTCATCACCATTACACCTGATGTGCACCTGTCCTCACCATTACACCTGATGTGCACCTGTCCTACTCACCATTACACCTGATGTACACCTGTCCTCATCACCATTACACCTGATGTACACCTGTCCTACTCACCATTACACCTGATGTACACCTGTCCTACTCACCATTACACCTGATGTACACCTGTCCTACTCACCATTACATCTGATGTACACCTGTCCTACTCACCATTACACCTGATGTACACCTGTCCTACTCACCATTACACCTGATGTACACCTGTCCTACTCACCATTACACCTGATGTACACCTGTCCTACTCACCCTTACACCTGATGTACACCTGTCCTACTCACCATTACACCTGATGTACACCTGTCCTACTCACCATTACACCTGATGTACACCTGTCCTACTCACCATTACACCTGATGTACACCTGTCCTCACCATTACACCTGATGTCCACCTGTCCTCCTCACCATTACACCTGATGTACACCTGTCCTCCTCACCATTACACCTGATGTACACCTGTCCTACTCAGCATTACACCTGATGTACACCTGTCCTACTCAGCATTACACCTGATGTACACCTGTCCCACTCACCATTACACCTGATCTACACCTGTCCTACCCACCATTACACCTGATGTACACCTGTCCTACCCACCATTACACCTGATGTACACCTGTCCTACCCACCATTACACCTGATGTACACCTGTCCTACTCACCATTACACCTGATGTACACCTGTCCTACTCACTATTACACCTGATGTACACCTGTCCTACCCACCATTACACCTGATGTACACCTATCCTCATCACCATTACACCTGATGTGCACCTGTCCTCACCATTACACCTGATGTGCACCTGTCCTACTCACCATTACACCTGATGTACACCTGTCCTCATCACCATTACACCTGATGTACACCTGTCCTACTCACCATTACACCTGATGTACACCTGTCCTACCCACCATTACACCTGATGTACACCTATCCTCATCACCATTACACCTGATGTGCACCTGTCCTCACCATTACACCTGATGTGCACCTGTCCTACTCACCATTACACCTGATGTACACCTGTCCTCATCACCATTACACCTGATGTACACCTGTCCTACTCACCATTACACCTGATGTACACCTGTCCTACTCACCATTACACCTGATGTACACCTGTCCTACTCACCATTACATCTGATGTACACCTGTCCTACTCACCATTACACCTGATGTACACCTGTCCTACTCACCATTACACCTGATGTACACCTGTCCTACTCACCATTACATCTGATGTACACCTGTCCTACTCACCATTACACCTGATGTACACCTGTCCTACTCACCATTACACCTGATGTGCACCTGTCCTCACCATTACATCTGATGTACACCTGTCCTACTCACCCTTACACCTGATGTACACCTGTCCTACTCACCTTTACACCTGATGTACACCTGTCCTACTCACCATTACACCTGATGTACACCTGTCCTACTCACCATTACACCTGTACTGTAGGTTGGACCAGATAATGTTCTCTTGGGAGAAGCAAAAGACCCCAAGCCGTCCTCCTCGCATGGTGGTATCTATAACAACTCCGGAATCCGCCACCAAATCTATTCCTTCATACAGCTTCACTCTGCAGGAGAAGAACAGATTCACTGAAAGAAGACAAGATGGAGAACGTGTGATATATATATAGTGTATACACCACAATCATGTCTATAGATTACCTCTCACTCTTCTATCTATCCCTCCATCTTTCCTTCCTTCCGTCCCTCTCTCCTTCCATCCATCCCTCCCTCTCTCCTTCCATCCCTCCCTCCATCCATCATCCCTTCTTCCATCTCTCCATCTCTCCCCCCTCCCCCTCTCTCTTGCAGCGGTCATACTATGAGCTCATCCCTTGTAGGGCTGGTGTTGGGTATTAAGTTGGGGGCCCAGCATAGGGGTCCCCCCAGGAACACAGAGCGGTCCGGTTCCCAGAGGCCGGCCATTGTTCTCCCCTTTTCCATATGAAAGAGGCGATCGCTCTGGCTCCCAGCCTGACATTCCTGACCGCCATTGCGTTGCCGGGGTGACGGCGACAAGGACTGGCCGGGTTCAGCTTCCCGCTGATCTCATCGCTTCACTAAACAAGAAGAGGATGGGGGATTTTCTCATCTGCCCCTCCCCTCCCCCTCTGCGGGGGGCATTAACTCCTCACTGTCCTAATTCTGACCAATCTGAGCTTCATCTGATTAGAGAGTCAGCTCTGTAGCCCAGGAATTTCACCGGATGATCTGATCCCACCAGTGCTGAGTGCAGACCCCCTCACTCTCCATGTGGGGGCGCTACATGTCTGAGCGTGGTCAGAGTATTTCCCTGTTTTATCCGAAAAAAACACAAAACCTCCACTGGGACCCCCAACAAGGGTGACACACAGCGGTCCCCATTACCCAACACCAATATCTGCCATAGAGGGACCACCAGATCCTCCTCTGTGGGAGCCCCCCACTTATCACACTCAGCCTTGGGGTGAGCCCCCGCCATCCCACAATGCACCAATCCTTCTATTGGCTATTAAGGAGCGAACGTTGCATTGTGGGATGCTGGGAGGGGCTCCTCGGGGGAGGGGTCAATCACTTCTATAACAGATTTGGTGTCATGACCAATCAAAAAACAGCTCTCCTCATGCTGGCTTCAAACGGCGAAGCATCACTACACCAGAACTGTGACCCCAGGGACCCCAGTGTCTTCAGCGACCCCAGTGTCTATAACGACCCCAGTGTCTCCAGTGACCCCAGTGTCTCCAGTGACCCCAGTGTCTCCAGTATCTCCAGCGACCCCAGTGTCTCTAGCAACCCCAGTGTCTATAGTGATCCTGGCGTCTCCAGCGACCCCAGTGTCTCCAGTGATCCCAGTGCCTCCAGCGACCCCAGTGTTTTCAGTCACCCCAGTGCTCCTATTCCTTCAGTCACCCCAGTGCCTCCAGTGACCCCAGTGTCTCCAGTGATCCCAGTGTCCCCAGTGACCCCAGTGCTTTCAGTGACCCCAGTGCTCCTATGACTCCAGTGACCCCAGTGACCCTATGCCTCCAGTCACTCCAGTGTCTCCAGTGACCCCAGTGTCTCCAGGGATCCCAGTGTCTCCAGCGACCCCAGTGTCTATAGTGACCCTGGTGTCTCCAGCGACCCCAGTGTCTCCAGTGACCCCAGTGCCTCCAGTGACTTTAGCGATCCCAGAGTCTCCAGTGTTCCCAGTGACCCCAGTGCCTCCAGCAACTCCAGTGTCTCCAGTGACTTCAGCTATCCCAGTGCCTCCAATGGCCCTAGTGTCTCCTTCAGTGTCTCCAGTGACTTCAGCTATCCCAGTGCCTCCAATGGCCCTAGTGTCTCCTTCAGTGTCTCCAGTGACCCCAGTGTTTCCAGTGACTTCAGCGGTCCCAGTGCCTCCAATGGCCCCAGTGACCCCAGTGCCTCCAGCGACCCCAGTGTCTTCAGTCACCCCATTGCTCCTATGCCTTTAGTCACCCCAGTGTCTCCAGTGACCCTAGTGTCTCCAGTGACCCCAGTGCCTTCAGTGACCCAAGTGCCTCCAGTGACCCAAGTGTCCCCAGTGACCCCAGTGCCTTCAGTGACCCCAGTGCCTTCAGTGACCCAAGTGCCTCCAATGACCCAAGTGTCCCCAGTGACCCAAGTGCCTTCAGTGACCCCAGTGCCTTCAGTGACCCAAGTGTCTCCAGTGACCCAAGTGTCCCCAGTGACCCCAGTGCTTCTGTGACTTCAGTGTCCCCAGTGCTCCTATGACTCCAGTGACCCGAGTGACTCCAGTGACCCTATGCCTCCAGTCACCCCAGTGCCTCCAGTCACCCCAGTGTCTCTAGCGACCCCAAAGTCTCCAGCGACCCCAGTGTTTATAGTGACCCCAGTATCTCCAGTGACCACAGTATCTCCAGTGACCCCAGTGTCTATAGTGACCCCAGTGTCTCCAGTGACCCCAGTATCTCCAGTGATCCCAGTATCTATAGTGACCCTGTTGTCTCCAGCGACCCCAGTGTCTCCAGCGACCCCAGTGCCTCTGGTGACTTTAGCGATCCCAGAGTCTCCAGTGTTCCCAGTGACCCCAGTGCCTCCAGCAACTCCAGTGTCTCCAGTGACTTCAGTGATGCCAGTGCCTCCAATGGCCCTAGTGTCTCCTTCAGTGTCTTCAGTGACCCAAGTGTCCCCAGTGCTCCTATGCCCCCAGTGACCCCAGTGCTTCTGTGACTTTAGTGTCCCCAGTGCTCCTATTCCCCCAGTGACCCCAGTGCTTCTGTGACTTCAGTGTCCCCAGTGCTCCTATGACTCAAGTGACCAGAGTGCCTCCAGTGACCCCAGTGCTTCTGTGACTTCAGTGACCCCAGTGACCCCAGTGCTCCTATGCCTCCAGTGACCCCAGTGCTTCTGTGACTTCAGTGACCCCAGTGACCCCAGTGCTCCTATGCCTCCAGTGACCCCAGTGCCTCCAGTCACCCCAATGATCCTGTACCTCTAGTGAACCCAGTGTCCTCAGTGCTCCTAAGCCTCCAATAACTTCATGACCCAACAGCACCCCATGACTTTTATTGACACAACAGCATCCCGTGTCACCCAGTGTCTCCAGTGACCCCAACAATTCTGAGCTCTCAGTGACTATGTGACTCCAAAGCACTCTGAGGCTTCCAGTGACCCCAGCCTCCATGCAGCCTCAGGAAGGTCCTCCATCTCCCAGACTTTCTCTCACCTGTCTACCAGTCATCCATTATTAGTATTGTGGAGGGAAGGGGAAGGTGAAGTCCAGGTCACAGTGAACTGACAAGTGAGATATATTTTATATATATATATATATATACATACACACTGATCAGTCCAGTCCAACAGATTGGGGGATGGGCCCTTTTATTGCCTATTCTGATCTTACTATCAAATGGGCCAAACCATTCCAAGCTGTTGGTCACAGTGTAATACCCTGCACTGCCATGACCAGGGTGGGGGCACCGTAGAGTAACAAACCCCCCCACACACAGCACCTTCTATCCATAATACAATGTAATGACTTTGTATCTCAGTCCAGACACCACCAGGCTGGAGGGCAGAGAGGGGGGTACTGCTGAGGTGTCACCCATGATAGCCCCCCAGTCCCCCCCATATCTGATTGTACAATCTGGTTTGGGGAACACTATAGGGGTTGATAAAGTAAATTGTACAATGGGAGTGTAAGGTGTGCGGTCAGCGCTCGCGGTCCTGATGAAGGTGGTTTCCCGTGCTGACCTGATATAGCCCACCTGGGGGCGATGGGAGAGCTGCCAGCGGTATGACGTCTTGTCCTTCCAGCCCACGTTCCGTGGATCCTTCCAGAGCAGGCGCACCTGGTCAGTCGTGTGTCCTGTGTTCCACAAGGCGTTCCGCAGCTGCTCCCCGGGGCCCGTCTTTGACTTTACCGCCTGCAGGGGAGAGGATGGGGGGTGAGTCCAGACACCAGGAATATATACTGGGGGGGGGGTACTGGGTGATGGGGGGTTGTTGGGTAGGGCGGGATTATTGAATGAGGTGGAATTATTGGGTGGGGGGGGGATTACTGGGTTGGGGATTCATGGGTGAGGGGGGATTTTAGGGTGGCGAGTTTATTGGGTGATTGGGTTAGGGGGATTATTGGACGAGGGGGGTTATTGGGTTTGGAGGATAATTGGGTTGGGGGGGGGTCATTAGCTTAGAGGGATTATTGGGTAAAGGGGGAATTATTGGGTTGGGAGGATTATTGGGTGAGGGGGAATTATTGGGTGAGGGGGGATTATTGGGTGAGGGGGAGTTATTAGGTGTGGGGGATTTTTGGGTTGGGGAGATAATTAAATGAGGGCATAATACAGGGTTGGAGTGGGGGGATTATTGGGTTGGGGGGATTATTGGGTGAGGGGGGTTTCTGGGTTGGGGGATTATTGGGTGAGGGGGGTTTCTGGGTTGGGGGATTATTGGGCGAGGAGGGTTTTTGAGTTGGGGAATTATTGGGCAAAGAGGGATTATTGGGGTGAGGAAGGTTATTCGGTTGGGGGGGGGATTATTGGGTGAGGGGGATTATTGGGCAAGGAGGATTATTGGGTGAGGGGGGATTATTGGGCAAGGAGGATTATTGGGTGAGGGGGGATTATTGGATTTAGGGGAATTATTGGGTTGGAGGGATCATTGGGTAAGGGGGGTTATTGAGTTTGGGGGAAATATTGGGTTGGGGGGGTTATTAGGTTGGGGGGATTATTGGGTGAGGGGGGATTATTGGGTAAGGGGGGAGTATTGGGTGAGGGGGGATTATTGGGTAAGGGGGATTATTGGCTGATGGGTTATTGGGTTTGGGGGATTATTGGGTCATGGGGGAATTATTGGGTGATGGGGGAATTATCGGGTTGGGGGGTTATTAGATTGGGGGGGAATTATTGGGTGATGGGGGAATTATCGGGTTGGGGGGTTATTGGGTTGTGGGGGATTATTGTGTGAGGGGGGATTATTTGGAGAGGGGGGGATTATTGGGTGATGGGGGAATTATTGGGTTGGGGGGGGTTATTAGGTTGTGGGGGATTATTGGGTTATAGGGGATTATTAGGTTGGGGGGGTTATTGAGTGATGGGGGGTTATTGGGTGAGGGGGGATTATTGGGTAAGAGGGAGTATTGGGTGATGGGGGAATTATTGGGTGATGGGGGAATTATTGGGTTGGGGGGGATTATTGGGTGATGGGGGAATTATTGGGTGATGGGGGATTATTGGGTGATGGGGGAATTATTGGGTGATGGGGGAATTATTGGGTGATAGAGGGATTATTGGGTTATGGGGGGATTATTGGGTTGGGGGGGATTATTGGGTAAGGGGGGTTATTGGGTGATGGGGGAATTTTTGGGTGATGGGGGGATTATTGGGTTGGGGGGTTATTAGGTTGGGGGGATTATTGGGTAAGGGAGGTTATTGGGTGATGGGGGAATTATTGGGTGATGGGGGGATTATTGAGTGATGGGGGGGTTATTGGGTTGGGGGGTTATTAGGTTGGGGGGGATTATTGGGTAAGGGGGGTTATTGGGTGATGGGGGAATTATTGGGTGATGGGGGGATTATTGGGTGATGGGGGGATTATTGGGTTGGGGGGGATTATTGGGTAAGGGGGGCTATTGGGTGATGGGGGAATTATTGGGTGATGGGGGATTATTGGGTTGGGGGGGATTATTGGGTAAGGGGGGTTATTGGGTGATGGGGGAATTATTGGGTGATGGGGGGGATTGGGTTGGGGGGTTATTGGGTTGGGGGGGATTATTGGGTAAGGGGGATTATTGGGTGATGGGGGAATTATTGGGTGATGGAGGGATTATTGGGTTATGGGGGATTATTGGGTTGGGGGGGATTATTGGGTTGGGGGGGATTATTGGGTAAGGGGGGTTATTGGGTGATGGGGGAATTATTGGGTGATGGGGGATTATTGGGTAATTGGAGGATTATTGGGTAAGGGGGGAGTATTGGGTGATGGGGGATTATTGGGTAAGGGGAGAATTATTGGGTGATGGGGGGGATTATTGGGTGATGGGGGGATTATTGGGTGGGGGGATTATTGGGTAAGGGGGGTTATTGGGTAAGGGGGGTTATTGGGTGATGGGGGAATTATTGGGTGATGGGGGATTATTGGGTGATGGGGGGGTTATTGGGTTGGGGGGTTATTAGGTTGGGGGGGATTATTGGGTAAGGGGGGTTATTGGGGAATTATTGGGTGATGGGGGGATTATTGGGTTGGGGGGTTATTAGGTTGGGGGGGATTATTGGGTAAGGGGGGTTATTGGGCAATGGGGGATTATTGGGTGATTGGAGGATTATTGGGCAAGGGGGGAGTATTGGGTGATGGGGGATTATTGGGTGATGGGGGGATTATTGGGTTGGGGGGAGGATTATTGGGTAAGGGGGGTTATTGTGTGATGGGGGAATTATTGGGTGATGGGGGATTATTGGGTGATGGGGGGATTATTGGGTGATGGGGGGATTATTAGGTTGGGGGGGATTATTGGGTAAGGGGGGTTATTGGGTGATGGGGGGGATTATTGGGTAAGGGGGGTTATTGGGTGATGGGGGAATTATTGGGTGATGGGGGATTATTGGGTGATGGGGGGGTTATTGGGTTGGGGGGAGGATTATTGGGTAAGGGGGGTTATTGTGTGATGGGGGGATTATTGGGTGATGGGGGATTATTGGGTGATGGGGGGATTATTGGGTGATGGGGGGATTATTGGGTAAGGGGGGTTATTGGGTGATGGGGGAATTATTGGGTTGGGGGGTTATTAAGTTGGGGGGGGTTATCGGGTAAAGGGGGGTTATTGGGTTGGGGGGGATTATTGGGTGATGGGGGGATTATTGGGTTGGGGGGGATTATTGGGTGATGGGGGGGTTATTGGGTGATGGGGGAATTATTGGGTGATGGGGGGGGGTTATTGGGTTAGGGGGGGATTATTGGGTAAGGGGGATTATTGAGTTGGGGGGGATTATTGGGTAAGGGGGGTTATTGGGTGATGGGGGAATTGTTGGGTGATGGGGGGATTATTGGATAAGGGGGGTTATTGGGTGATGGGGGAATTATTGGGTGATGGGGGATTATTGGGTGATTGGAGGATTATTGGGTAAGGGGGGAGTATTGGGTGATGGGGGATAATTGGGTAAGGGGAGAATTATTGGGTGATGGGGGGATTATTAGGTGATGGGGGGGATTATTGGGTGATGGGGGGATTATTGGGTGATGGGGGAATTATTGAGTGATGGGGGATTATTGGGTGATTGGAGGATTATTGGGTAAGGGGGGAGTATTGGGTGATGGGGGATAATTGGGTAAGGGGAGAATTATTGGGTGATGGGGGGATTTTTAGGTGATGGGGGGGATTATTGGGTGATGGGGGGATTATTGGGTGATGGGGGAATTATTGAGTGATGGGGGATTATTGGGTGATTGGAGGATTATTGGGTAAGGGGGGAGTATTGGGTGATGGGGGATAATTGGGTAAGGGGAGAATTATTGGGTGATGGGGGGATTTTTAGGTGATGGGGGGGATTATTGGGTGATAGGGGGGATTATTGGGTGATGGGGGGATTATTAGGTTGGGGGGATTATTGGGTGAGGCCACAAATGCAGCCTCCAGCCCCTCTTGGCACACTCCATTGACTGACCTTCAGCTGCAGGCCCGGCTCTGCCACGGCACGGAAGGGCGTGGACTGCCAGTAGGTTTGCTCGGTTTGCTTCCACATCACCACGTAGAAGCTGGCACTGTCCTGGTAGCTGAAGATGAAGCCGGCGTAGTCGTCATCAGTGATGGTGTTGACATGGAAGGTCCCCTCAAAGTCCACGCCGTTAAACGCTGTGTACCCTGGAGAGAGAGGAGAACCGTTATCGACCAATGAGGAGGACGGGACACCCCCGCCATAGAGCACTGCCCCCCCATCTCGTAGACACTCATAGGACTGAAGCCATTGGATGTGGATGGCAGCCAGGCACTTGGCATTTTTTAGGAGAGGGTCAGTTTCCTTTTACTGCAGACAATTCCATCCCATAATAATAAATATCATAAAGTGAGCGGATTTCTAAAATTAAAACTTGATTGTGGAAGGATCGGGTCGGGGGCGGAGTTGGGGGTGAGGTTGGGGTCCCCGTTGCTAGAGGAAGTAGGGAAATCACCGGCCATGTTATTCTCAGGATCTGCGCAGTGATCGCATTTTACCGTTTCCTCTCTGTCTATACAATTCATCCCATAACTGATCTCAGCAGTCGTTCAGCAGGGTGCAGACTGTACTATCTGACATATACTATTGCCATGGCTGTAGAGAACACCGGGTGTAGATGAGAAGTCCCCTCAGATGTGACGTTCCCATACAATCGTCACACACACTATGAACATACTGACTGAGATCTGAAAGAACGATACCCACCAACCGCCAGTCCGGGGTCGCTGTTCATTGTCTGGACGATCTCCATCCCCTGCCGGGAGAGAATCACCATCAGTACCGAGAACCTACCTCACCGGTCACATGACATGAGAGACACACACCTAACGGGGGGCCCTCTGCACACACCCAGGTATAGGGGGGCCCTCTGCACACACCCAGGTATAGGGGGGCCCTCTGCACACACCAAGGTATAGGGGGGCCCTCTGCACACACCCAGGTATAGGGGGGCCCTCTGCACACACCCAGGTATAGGGGGGCCCTCTGCATACACCCAGGTATAGGGGGGCCCTCTGCACACACTCAGGTATAGGGGGGCCCTCTGCACACACTCAGGTATAGGGGGGCCCTCTGCACACACTCAGGTATAGGGGGGCCCTCTGCACATACCCAGGTATGGGGGGGCCCTCTGCACACACCCAGGTATAGGGGGGCCCTCTGCACACACCAAGGTATAGGGGGGCCCTCTGCACACACTCAGGTATAGGGGGCCCTCTGCACACACCAAGGTATAGGGGGGCCCTCTGCACACACCCAGGTATAGGGGGGCCCTCTGCACACACCCAGGTATAGGGGGGCCCTCTGCACACACTCAGGTATAGGGGGGCCCTCTGCACACACTCAGGTATAGGGGGCCCTCTGCACACACCAAGGTATAGGGGGGCCCTCTGCACACACCCAGGTATAGGGGGGCCCTCTGCACACACCCAGGTATAGGGGGGCCCTCTGCACACACCCAGGTATAGGGGGGCCCTCTGCACACACCAAGGTATAGGGGGGCCCTCTGCACACACCAAGGTATAGGGGGGCCCTCTGCACACACCCAGGTATAGGGGGGCCCTCTGCACACACCAAGGTATAGGGGGGCCCTCTGCACACATCCAGGTATAGGGGGGCCCTCTGCACACACTCAGGTATAGGGGGGCCCTCTGCACACACTCAGGTATAGGGGGGCCCTCTGCACACACCAAGGTATAGGGGGGCCCTCTGCACACACCCAGGTATAGGGGGGCCCTCTGCACACACCCAGGTATAGGGGGGCCCTCTGCATACACCCAGGTATAGGGGGGCCCTCTGCACACACCAAGGTATAGGGGGGCCCTCTGCACACACTCAGGTATAGGGGGGCCCTCTGCACACACTCAGGTATAGGGGGGCCCTCTGCACACACTCAGGTATAGGGGGGCCCTCTGCACACACTCAGGTATAGGGGGGCCCTCTGCACACACTCAGGTATAGGGGGGCCCTCTGCACACACTCAGGTATAGGGGGGCCCTCTGCACACACTCAGGTATAGGGGGGCCCTCTGCACACACCCAGGTATAGGGGGGCCCTCTGCACACACCCAGGTATAGGGGGGCCCTCTGCACACACCCAGATATAGGGGGGCCCTCTGCACACACCCAGGTATAGGGGGGCCCTCTGCACACACCAAGGTATAGGGGGGCCCTTTGCACACACCAAGGTATAGGGGGGCCCTCTGCACACACCAAGGTATAGGGGGGCCCTCTGCACACACTCAGGTATAGGGGGGCCCTCTGCACACACTCAGGTATAGGGGGGCCCTCTGCACACACTCAGGTATAGGGGGGCCCTCTGCACACACTCAGGTATAGGGGGGGCCCTCTGCACACACTCAGGTATAGGGGGGCCCTCTGCACACACTCAGGTATAGTGGGCCCCTCTGCACACACCCAGGTATGGGGGGGCCCTCTGCACATACCCAGGTATGGGGGGGCCCTCTGCACACACCCAGGTATAGGGGGGCCCTCTGCACACACTTAGGTATAGGGGGGCCCTCTGCACACACTCAGGTATAGGGGGGCCCTCTACACACACTCAGGTATAGGGGGGCCCTCTGCACACACTCAGGTATAGGGGGCCCTCTGCACACACTCAGGTATAGGGGGGCCCTCTGCACACACTCAGGTATAGGGGGGCCCTCTGCACACACTCAGGTATAGGGGGGCCCTCTGCACACACTCAGGTATAGGGGGGCCCTCTGTATAGGGGGGCCCTCTGCACACACTCAGGTATAGGGGGGGGCCCTCTGCACACACTCAGGTATAGGGGGGCCCTCTGCACACACTCAGGTATAGGGGGGCCCTCTGCACACACTCAGGTATAGGGGGGCCCTCTGCACACACTCAGGTATAGGGGGGGGGCCCTCTGCACACACTCAGGTATAGGGGGGGCCCTCTGCACACACTCAGGTATAGGGGGGGCCCTCTGCACACACTCAGGTATAGGGGGGGCCCTCTGCACACACTCAGGTATAGGGGAGCCCTCTGTATAGGGGGGCCCTCTGCACACACCCCGGTATAGGGGGGCCCTCTGCAGACACTCAGGTATAGGGGGGCCCTCTGCACACACTCAGGTATAGGGGGGCCCTCTGCACACACTCAGGTATAGGGGGGGGGCCCTCTGCAGACAACATATAGCAGTATACAACAAGCAATCTGATTTAAGATTTGTCTTCAGCAGGAATTGTGCAACCTCACACCCACCAATCAGATTTCAGCATGCACTGGATCATGGTGGCTGGAGAATAAAAGACTTAATCTGATTGGTGAGTGTGCAGGAGCACAGACCTATAACCAAGGTGACCTCAGCACCTTTTCCTGACACAATGAACATCCCGACACCCTGTGTCACCTGGTTCAGCACCACCCAGTTGGGGTCTATCTGCGCGTCACCCTCTGGATCCAGGATGACCGTCTGGTACGCTCTGAAGTCGGTGAGCGTCACCTCTGCGCTCTCAGGACAAACGTCATAGTTGTCGGCCACGGAGTCATTATCGAAATCAATTTCGCACACATCACCAATGCCGTCACCTGTGAAAAGAATACTGAGTGTCACCACAAGGTCACCGCAAGAGACACTCAGAAAAAATGGTGCCTGGGTCTAATGGCACTATCCTAGGGAAGTCCTGGTCTAATGGCACCATTCTAGGGAAGTCCTGGTTTAATGGCACCATCCTGGGGACACCTGGGTCTAATGGCACCATTCTAGGGAAGTCCTGGTCTTAGGGCATCATCTCAGGGAAGGCCTGGTCTAATAGCACCATCTTGGGAATGTCCTGGTCTAATGGCACCATTCTAGGGAAGTCCTTGTCTAATGGCACCATCCTGGGTAAGTCCTGGTCTAATGGCACCATCCTGGGTAAGTCCTGGTCTAATGGCACCATTCTAGAGACACCCAGGTCTAATGGCACCATCCCGGGGAAGTCCTGATCTAATGGCACCATTTTGGGGACGTCCTAGCCTAATAGCACCATGCTGGCGAAGTCCTGGTCTAATGGCACCAGCTTGGGGACATCCCAGCCAAATAGCACCATCCTAGGGATGTCCTGGTCTAATGGCACCATCCTGGGGACACCTGGGTCTAATGGCATCATCCTGGGCATGTCCCCGTCTAATGGCACCATTCTAGGGAAGTCCTTGTCTAATGGCACTATCCTGGGTAAGTCCTGGTCTAATGGCACCATCCTGGGGACATCCCAGCCAAATAGCACCATCCTGGGGATGTCCTAGTCTAATGGCACCATCCTGGGGACACCTGGGTTTAATGGCATCATTCTGGAGATGTCCCGGTCTAATGGCACCATCCTGGGGCAGTCGTGGCCTAATGACACCATTCTGGGGACACCCAGGTCTAATGGCACCATCCTAGGGAAGTCCTGGTCTGATGGCACCATTCTGGGGACACCCAGGTCTAATGGCACCATCCCGGGGAAGTCCTGGTCTAATAGCACCATCCCGGGGAAGTCTTGGTCTAATGGCACCATCTTGGGGAAGTCCTGGTCTAATGGTACCATCTTGGGGAAGTCCTGGTCTAATGGCACCATCTTGGGGAAGTCCTGGTCTAATGGCACCATTCCTCGTTATATCAGATTCGTATTATACTGATTATTGATACAATAGGATTGAGCAACGTAGACTACAACGCTTATAAAACAGCCCATTAGTCTATCCCCTGAACTGTGGAGGACGAGGCAGGCCTCAGACTGGGGAGGATGATGGTGGCACTGAGAGAATTGCAATTTCCTAGCCTCTACAGCGTCACTCCTTGACTCGCGGGCAAGTCCTCAGCGTTTCAGCCATAGAAGAAGGTGAGGGTTGTATTAAGAGATCCCATTTCTGGTGAGAAGATCACCGACATGGGGGGAGCATACCTCTTACACCCCACAATGTAGAAGGCATGATGGGAAAACGTCATACCTGACTCTCTGATGGATCAGACATAAGGACAGTCCAGCAATCAAAGACAGAAGAGGCAGAGGAGCGGAGGCTGTAGATACAGAGAGGAGAGGCTGAGCTGAGGCTGCAGATATGGAGAGGAGAGGCTGAAGCTGTAGACAGAGAGAAGAGAGCCTGATCTAAATGTTTCACTCCCCATCCCTCACACACACACACCCACATCCCCCATCCTTCACATAGTGACCCACATCCCCATCCTTCACATAGTGACCCTAATCTCCAACCTTCACATAGTGACCCTCATCCCCATCCTTCACATAGTGACCCTCATCCCCATCCTTCACATAGTGACCCACATCGGTATTTGTATATTGTGGGGTCACCAGTCTGGTATTTGTATATTGTGGGGTCACCAGTCCGGTATTTATATATTGTGGGGTCACCAGTCCGGTATTTATATATTGTGGGGTCACCAGTCCAGTATTTATATATTGTGGGGTCACCAGTGCGGTATTTATATATTGTGGGGTCACCAGTCCGGTATTTATACAATGAAATCATATCCCCTCTCAAGTGTCTCTTCTCCAGAGAGAATAAGTTCAGAGCTCACAACCTTTCCTCATAACTAAGATCCTCCAGACCCTTTATTAGCTTTGTTGCCCTTCTTTGTAGTCGCTCCATTTCCAGTACATCCTTCCTGAGGACTGGTGCCCAGAACTGGACAGCATACTCCAGGTGCGGCCGGACCAGAGTCTTGTAGAGCGGGAGAATTATCGTTTTATATCTGGAGTTGATCCCCCTTTTAATGCCAATATTCTGTTTGCTTTGTTAGCAGCAGCTTGGCATTGCATGTCATTGCTGAGCCTATCATCTACTAGGACCCCCAGGTCCTTTTCCATCCTAGATCCCCCCCAGAGGTTCTCCCCCCAGTCTATAGATTGCATTCAGATTTTTGCCACCCAAATGCATTATTTTACATTTTTCTACATTGAACCTCATTTGCCATGTAGTTGCCCCTCCCCCATTCATTTGTTCAGATCTTCTTGTAAGATTTCCACATCCTGCGGAGAAGTTATTGCCCTGCTTAGCTTAGTATCGTCTGCAAATACAGAGATTGAACTGTTTATCCCATCCTCCAGGTCGTCTATAAACAAATTAAATAGGATTGGTCCCAGCACAGAACCCTGGGGGACCCCACTACCCACCCCTGACCATTCCGAGTACTCCCCATTTATCACCACCCTCTGAACTCGCCCTTGTAGCCAGTTTTCAATCCATGTACTCACCCTATGGTCCATAACAACGCACCTTATTTTGTATAGTAAACGTTTATGGGGAACTGTGTCAAATGCTTTTGCAAAATCCAGATACACCACGTCTACGGGCCTTCCTTTATCTAGATGGCAACTCCCCTCCTCATAGAAGGTTAATAGATTGGTTTGGCAAGAACGATTCTTCATGAATCCATGCTGATTACTGCTAATGATATAGTTTGTATTACTAAAATCTTGTATATAGTCCCTTATCATGCCCTCCAAGAGTTTACATACTATTGATGTTAGGCTAACTGGTCTGTAATTCCCAGGGATGTATTTTGGGCCCTTTTTAAATATTGGTGCTACATTGGCTTTTCTCCAATCAGCTGGTACCATTCCAGTCAGTAGACTGTCTGTAAAAATTAGGAACAATGGTCTGGCAATCACCTGACTGAGTTCCCTAAGTACCCTCGGATGCAAGCCATCTGGTCCCGGTGATTTATTAATGTTAAGTTTCTCAAGTCTAATTTTTTGCATTTTTACATTGGGGTTAAGCCATCCAGGACTTTTGCTCGCTCTTTTAAATGTATTACCAAATGGGATGCATTGGCTAATGCCCTTATTTAATATGCTCTTAAAGCAAACCCATCTCTCCTCCGTATTCTTTGTTCCTAATATTTTATCCCAATTTATGCCTTTTAGAAAGGCTTATAGTTTAGGGAAGTTGGCTCTTTTGAAATTCAGTGTCTTTGTTATTTGTGTGATTTATACTGAAGCCAATTGACCTGTGATCGCTGTTCCCTAAATTGCCCCGTATTTCCACATTCGTGATCAGGTCTGTATTGTTGGTAATCAGTAGATCCAGTAATGTTTCATTTCTAGTTGGTGCGTCTACCATCTGACCCATAAAATTGTCCTGCAAGACATTAAGGAACTGGCGAGCCTTAGGTGAATGCGCGGTTCCCTCCGCCCAGTCTATGTCTGGATATTTAAAATCCCCCATTATGATAACACTTCCCATCCTTGCTGCTAATCCAGATTGTGATAGGACCATCATCCCCATCCTCCACAAAGTGACCTTCATCCCCATCCTCCACATAGTGACCTTCATCCCCATCCTTCACATAGTGTCCCCTCATCCCCATCCTTCACACAGTGACCTTCATCCCCATCCTTCACATAGTGTCCCCTCATCCCCATCCTTCACACAGTGACCTTCATCCCCATCCTTCACATAGTGTCCCCTCATCCCCATCCTTCACACAGTGACCCTTATCCCCATCCTTCACATAGTGACCTTCATCCCCATCATTCACATAGTGACCTTCATCCCCATCCTTCACATAGTGACCTTCATCCCCATCCTTCACATAGTGTCCCCTCATCCCCATCCTTCACATAGTGTCCCTCATCCCCATCCTCCACATAGTGACCTTCATCCCCATCCTTCACATAGTGTCCCCTCATCCCCATCCTTCACACAGTGACCTTCATCCCCATCCTTCACATAGTGACCTTCATCCCCATCCTTCACATAGTGACCTTCATCCCCATCCTTCACATAGTGTCCCTCATCCCCATCCTACACATAGTGACCCCTCATCCCCATCCTTCACATAGTGTCCCTCATCCCCATCCTCCACATAGTGACCTTCATCCCCATCCTTCACATAGTGTCCCCTCATCCCCATCCTTCACACAGTGACCTTCATCCCCATCCTTCACATAGTGACCTTCATCCCCATCCTTCACATAGTGACCTTCATCCCCATCCTTCACATAGTGTCCCCTCATCCCCATCCTTCACATAGTGTCCCTCATCCCCATCCTACACATAGTGACCTTCATCCCCATCCTTCACATAGTGTTCCTCATCCCCATCCTTCACATAGTAACCTTCATAACCATCCTTCACATAGTGACCTTCATCCCCATCCTTCACATAGTGACCTTCATCCCCATCCTTCACATAGTGTCCCTCATCCCCATCCTTCACATAGCGACCTTCATCCCCATCCTTCACATAGTGACCTTCATCCCCATCCTTCACATAGTGTCCCTCATCCCCATCCTTCACATAGTTTCCCTCATCCCCATCCTTCACATAGTGACCTTCATCCCCATCCTTCACATAGTGACCTTCATCCCCATCCTTTACATAGTGTCCCTCATCCCCATCCTTCACATAGTGTCCCTCATCCCCATCCTTCAGTGACCCTCAACCCCATCCTTCACAGTGACCCTCATCTCCAACCTTCAAATAGTGTCCCTCATCCCCATCCTTCACATAGTGACCTTCATCCCCATCCTTCACATAGTGTCCCTCATCCCCATCCTTCACATAGTGACCCTCATCTCCAACCTTCACATAGTGTCCCTCATCCCCATCCTTCACATAGTGACCTTCAGCCTCATCCTTCACATAGTGACCCCCATCATCACCCACACGGGTAGGTTCTCCTCCGTACCGTCTGTGTCCTTCTGGTTGGGGTTGTGGATCAGGCGGCAGTTGTCGGGTCCGGGTGGGATGTAGTCGGGGATGCCATCATTGTCATCATCCTGGTCACACTCATCGCCCACACCGTCATTGTCCGAGTCCAGCTGGGAGCTGTTGGGGATCTCTGGACAGTTGTCCTTGGTGTCCTGGTGACCGTCCCCGTCCCTGAGGAAGGACAATCGTCAGATTCAGAGCGTCCACAGTGTCGGCCTTCCGATTGAACACTGGTGTAGCCAATCATGGCAGTGACCACCAATCCGCTCTGTAATAAATCAGTCTTCCATCCCCCCACTTCATCACCAATAACAGCTACACATCAAAGTGGACCTGTCATCAGTCTCACCTTGTTACTGGCTACAAAGTTACAATATACAGTCTAATCGCTGGGGGAGGGGAGACTGAGGAAATGCCTACTCCTGCCTGCAGCAGACTGATGACATCATCTCAGCCTAGGCACAGTCACTGGGGGAGGGGAATATTATTATTATTATTATTATTGCAGGTAAGAAGAATATTATTAGCCAATGAGAGGAGAGAATAACATTATTAGCCAATCAGAAGGGAGGAGAACATTATTACCCAAACAGAGATGAGAAGATCATTATTACCCAATCAGAGTAGAGAACCACATTATTAGACAATCAGAGGGGAGAAGAACATTATATATTAGCCAATCAGAGTAGAGAAGAATATAATTAGCCAATAACAGAAGATAAGAACATTATTAGCCAAACAGAGATGAGAAGATCATTATTACCCGATCAGAGTAGAGAAGAACATTATTAGCCAATCAGAGTAGAGAAGAATATGTTTACCCAATGAGAACATTATTACCCAATCAGAAGAAAGAGGAACATTATTAGCCAATGAGAGGAGAAAACAGAGGAAGGGTCTTACTTGTCCTGGTTGGTGTCACACATGTCGCCCACCAGGTCGCTGTCGGCATCTGTCTGGAGGAAGGACAGGAGGGTGTAAAGGAAGGGCAGGGACTGCGGGGGAGGAGTATATTACTCTGTAGCAGCCAATCATCTCACCTGGAGCACCAGGGGGCACATGACCACACATTTCTTACCTGCGTGGGGTTGCTAGTTTCCGGGCAGCTGTCACAGGCATCGCCCGCCCCGTCCACGTCCCTGTCCGTCTGGAGGGGGTTCGGCACTTTGGGGCAATTATCCAGCATGTTGGGGATCCCTGCACATACAGAGAGGGGTATTTACCCTGAAAGTCTGCACCCCACCAGCCCTTACCTTCCCCCAGAATATAAATGTAGATCAGGTTGGGGCTCACCATCACCATCAATGTCATTGTCACAGGCGTCTCCTTCACCATTGGCATCGGTGTCCTTCTGGTCGTTGTTGGGGACATTGGGACAGTTGTCACAGGCGTCACCATAGGAGTCCGTGTCCGAATTTTGTTGGTCCTTATTGGGAATGAGCCTGCAGTTATCCTGTGTAAGGAGGCAGTAAGTGAGAACACCGCTGGCACCGGTTACATGGCTCTGTCCCCCCAGGGTTCTGAGTTCCGCCTCTCCACCCCTAGGTGTGCTGAGGTCCACCCTTCCATCCCCAGGTGTTCTGAGCTCCGCCCTTCCATCCCCAGGTGTGCTGAGGTCCATCCTTCCATCCCCAGGTGTGCTGAGGTCCACCCTTCCACCCCCAGGTGTGCTGAGCTCCACCCTTCCATCCCCAGGTGTGCTGAGCTCCACCCTTCCATCCCCAGGTGTGCTGAGCTCCACCCTTCCATCCCCAGGTGTGCTGAGCTCCGCCCTTCCATCCCCAGGTGTGCTGAACTCCGCCCTTCCATCCCCAGGTGTCCTGAGCTCCACCTTTCCATCCACAGGTGTGCTGAGCTCCACCCTTCCATTCCCAGGTGTGCTAAGCTCCGCCCTTCCATCCCCAGGTGTGCTGAGCTTTGCCCTTCCTTCCCCAGGTGTGCTGAGCTCCACCCTTCCATCCCCAGGTGTGCTGAGCTCCGCTCTTCCATCCCCAGGTGTGCTGAGCTCTGCCTTTCCATCCACAGGTGTGCTGAGCTCTACCCTTTCATCCCTAGGTGTGCTGAGCTCCACCCTTCCATCCCCAGGTGTGCTGAGCTCCGCCCTTCCATCCCCAGGTGTGCTGAGCTCCACCCTTCCATTCCCAGGTGTGCTGAGCTCCGCCCTTCCATCCCCAGGTGTGCTGTGCTCCACCCTTCCATCCCCAGGTGTGCTGAGCTCCATTCTTTCATCCACAGGTGTGCTGAGCTCCGCCCCTTCCATCCCCAGGTGTGCTGAGCTCCACCCTTCCATTCCCAGATGTGCTGAGCTCCGCCCTTCCATCCCCAGGTGTGCTGAGCTCCACCCTTCCATTCCCAGGTGTGCTGAGCTCTGCCTTTCCATCCCCAGGTGTGCCGAGCTCCACCCTTCTATTCCCAGGTGTGCTGAGCTCCACCCTTCCATTCCCAGGTGTGCTGTGCTCCACCCTTCCATCCCCAGGTGTGCTGAGCTCCATTCTTCCATCCACAGGTGTGCGGAGCTCTGCCTTTCCATCCTTAGGTGAGCTGAGCTCTAACCCTTCCATTCCCATATGTGCTAAGCTCCACCCTTCCATTCCCAGATGTGCTGAGCTCCACCCTTCCATTCCCAGGTATGCTGAGCTCCACCCTTCCATTCAAAGGTGTGCTGAGCTCTGCCTTTCCATCCCCAGGTGTGCTGAGCTCCACCCTTCCATTCAAAGGTGTGCTGAGCTCTGCCTTTCCATCCTCAGTTGTGCTGAGCTCCGCCCCTCCATCCCCAGGTGTGCTGAGCTCTGCCCCTCCTTCCCCAGGTGTGCTGAGCTCTGCCCCTCCTTCCCCAGGTGTGCTGAGCTCTGCCCCTCAATCCCCAGGTGTGCTGAGCTCTGCCCCTCCATCCCCAGGTGTGCTGAGCCCTGCCCCTCCATCCCCAGGTGTGCTGAGCTCTGCACCTCCATCCCCAGGTGTGCTGAGCTCTGCCCCTCCATCCCCAGGTGTGCTGAGCTCTGCCCCTCCATCCCCAGGTGTGCTGAGCCCTGCCCCTCCATCCCCAGGTGTGCTAAGCTCTACCCCTCCATCCCCAGGTGTGCTGAGCTCTACCCCTCCATCCCCAGGTGTGCTGAGCTCTGCCCCTCCATCCCCAGGTGTGCTGAGCTCTGCCCATCCATCCCCAGGTGTGCTGAGCTCTGCCCCTCCATCCCCAGATGTGCTGAGATTTGCCCCTCCATCCCCAGGTGTGCTGAGCCCTGCCCCTCCATCCCCAGGTGTGCTGAGATTTGCCCCTCCATCCCCAGGTGTGCTGTGACCTGCCCCTCCATCCCCAGGTGTGCTGAGCTCTGCCCCTTCATCCCCAGGTGTGCTGAGATTTGCCCCTCCATCCCCAGGTGTGCTGAGATTTGCCCCTCCATCCCCAGGTGTGCTGTGACCTGCCCCTCCATCCCCAGGTGTGCTGAGCTCCGTCCCACCACCACCTGGTGTTTTGAGCTCCACCTCTCAACACTCAGGTGTCCTGAGCTCCTTCCCATCACCCCCCAGTGTTCTGAGCTCCACCCCTACACCCCCAGGTGTATTGAACTCTTCCCTTCCATCCCCAGATTTTTTGAGCTCCCCCCCACCCCTGTGTCTAGTACACAGCACTCCACCATGTGGGCCGCAATGAGCTTATCTCAGCTCTCCTAGAACATCCTCTCCAATGTACGAAAGTCAGATGGAGGAAGGTTCCTCCTGATTGGTTGATAGTTATAGAAGTGTCACTTTTCTGTTCAACTACAATACAAATCTGAATGACCTCCACGTTCTTAATTCCGTCTCCATCTGCGTCCTCGTCACACTGATCGCCGATCCCATCGTTATCCGCGTCCTCCTGTCCGGAGTTGGGGGTCAGTCTGCAGTTATCCTGCATAACGTGAGAAGATACAGACAATTAATATATTCAAGATAAAGAAAAATCATTACGTAGTGTTCTACTAACGATACTATTAAGTGCTTATATGCTAATGTTAGGTTTCTTTATATAGTAACAGGTTCTATTTGTTAGAATGACTCTGCAGAAAGATGTTCTTGGAACGGATCGTAGATCTCCTTCTCCCTGGAAAGTTTTGTTCAGCAATATAGAGAGATGTTCTCCACGTTCTACAACCGGAGCCCAGGTCAAGCTGAGAAGACGTTCCACAATAACAGAAATGAATTATGTGTTACTGCTGCAGGTTCTGAAGTGAATGAGTTCATATGTGAAAGGTTCAGGAGGTCCTACATGGCAACTCTCCAGGATTGGAGCTTAAAGTCCTCCCGTTTGGTCAGGAGACCAGGTCCTCGATTCATATTCCTGAGGATCTCTGAGCAGGATAAGTTCTCTGCTTTCAAATCTTTACTTCTACTTTGTAACTTTTCTCAATAAACTTTTTTACCATGAGTTGTCACCTTTCTCATGAATGTGAATGGTGGATTGCAGCATTGTGACCTCTCCGCGGATACAGGAACTGACTGAGACCTACAACTAGACTTCTAGCAGTTCCTTGCCATGCGTCCCTTCACCCCATGGGGGCGATATCCAGTGTCTTATGACATGATATTCCTTGCCATGCATCCCTTCACCCTATGGGGGTGATATCCAGTGTCTTATGACATGATATTTCTTGCCGTGTGTCCCTTCACCCCATGGGGGCGATATCCAGTGTCTTATGACATGATATTCCTTGCAATGCATCCCTTCACCCCATGGGGGTGATATCCAGTGTCTTATGACATGATATTTCTTGCCGTGTGTCCCTTCACCCCATGGGGGTGATATCCAGTGTCTTATGACATGATATTTCTTGCCGTGTGTCCCTTCACCCCATGGGGGCGATATCCAGTGTCTTATGACATGATATTCCTTGCAATGCATCCCTTCACCCCATGGGGGTGATATCCAGTGTCTTATGACATGATATTCCTTGCAGTGCATCCCTTCACCCCATGGGGGCGATATCCAGTGTCTTATGACATGATATTCCTTGCCATGCATCCCTTCACCCCATGGGGGCGATATCCAGTGTCTTATGACATGATATTCCTTGCCGTGTGTCCCTTCACCCCATGGGGGCGATATCCAGTGTCTTATGATATTCCTTGCCATGCATCCCTTCACCCCATGGGGGCGATATCCAGTGTCTTTTGACATGATATTCCTTGCCGTGTGTCCCTTCACCCCATGGGGGCGATATTCAGTGTCTTATGACATGATATTCCTTGCCGTGCATCCCTTCACTCCATGGGGGCGATATCCAGCGTCTTATGACATGATATTCCTTGCCGTGTGTCCCTTCACCCCATGGGGGCGATATCCAGTGTCTTATGATATTCCTTGCCGTGTGTCCCTTCACCCCATGGGTGTTCCTTGCTGTGTCCTCTACATCCCTTCACCCCACGTTGGCGATATCCAGCATCATATGACATGATGTTCCTTGCTGTGTCCCCTACGTCCCTTCACCCCACATGGGTGATATCCAGCATCATATAACATAATATTCCTTGCTGTTTCCTCTACGTCCCTTCACCCCACAGGGGTGATATTCAGCATCATATAACATGATATTCCTTGCTGTGCCCCCTACGTCCCTTCACCCCACATGGGTGATATCCAGCATCATATAACATAATATTCCTTGCTGTTTCCTCTACGCCCCTTCACCCCCACAGAGGTGATATCCAGTATCATATAACATCATATTCCTTGCTGTTTCCTCTATGCCCCTTCACCCCACAGGGGCGATATCCAGCAACATATGATATGATATTCCTTGCTGTTTCCTCTACGCTCCTTTACCCCACAGGGGTGATATCCAGGGTCATATGACATGATATTCCTTGCTGTTTCCTCTATGCTCCTTCACCCCACAGGGGCGATATCCAGCAACATATGATATGATATTCCTTGCTGTTTCCTCTACGCTCCTTTACCCCACAGGGGTGATATCCAGGGTCATATGACATGATATTCCTTGCTGTTTCCTCTATGCCCCTTCACCCCACAGGGGCGATATCCAGCAACATATGATATGATATTCCTTGCTGTTTCCTCTACGCTCCTTTACCCCACAGGGGTGATATCCAGGGTCATATGACATGATATTCCTTGCTGTTTCCTCTATGCTCCTTCACCCCACAGGGGCGATATCCAGCATCATATGGTATGATATTCCTTGCTGTTTCCTCTACGCTCCTTCACCACACAGGGGTGATATCCAGGGTCATATGACATGATATTCCTTGCTGTTTCCTCTACGCTCCTTCACCCCACAGGGGCGATATCCAGGGTCATATCAGACACACACACACACAATAATAGGGTACATAGAGGAGCTGGTCTTATAAAAGTAGAAGTTCAGTTCGCAGTTGTGGAGTTGTCACCCGTCTCACCTGTTTGCAGTGTTTGTTGTTGTCTATACACGGCATCGGCTCGTCCGGGTAACCGTCTATGTCGGTGTCTCGGCCACATGTGTATCCGTTACCGGCCCAGCCAACATTGCACTGTGGGGATGAAGGAACAGGATAATGTTAGTGACATGGATGAGGACAAGACCGGCCAAATCAGAACTTTCCAGACGTCCATGGTGACCATCGATGGTGAGAATACAGGAGCAGGTGGGAACTTACCGCACAGGTGACATCACCATTCCTCTCAAACACGCAGTGCGCGTTCATGTGGCAGGGGTTGAACGCGGGGCTGATACAGGACTTTTTGGGCACACAGCCCAGAGATTGGTTCCCCACAAACCCCGGCTTACAGGGGCCACACTTGTAGGAGCCCTAAAGGGAAAAGATGGGAGGAGGTGAGTAGAGTGGAGATGGGAGAAGGGTATAATTGGGGTGGGGTAGGCGCTCACCACAGAGTTAGTGCAGAGGGAGTTGGCGGCGCATCCTCCATTGTTCCCGTCATTACATTCATCAATGTCGGTGCACACCTGGAGAGGAGACGGAAGGGTGGTGACACATCTAAAGCCACGCCTCCTGCGCAGCCTTTTTCCTTAGGTCTGGCTATTGACAAATGACATCCCCTCCCTGCCCCCAGTTCTTACCTGCTTGCTGGCTTTGGCGTAGTCTATGCCCACCCCTGACACCGAGTTCCCCTTGTACCCCCGCGGACAGGCCTCACAGCGGAATCCGGGGGACGTGTTGATGCATTTGGAACCCGAGAAACAAGGATTGGCGTAAGCACACTGCAGGGGCAACACAAGGCATCACATGGGGAGGTCTATGTCACATGAGCAGGTCTACGTCATATGGGGAGATGATGTCACATGAGGAGGTCTACGTCATATGGAGAAGTGTATCCCACATGGGGTGATGGTGTCACATAGGGAGGTCTACATCACATGGGGTGATGGTATCACATAGGGAGGTCTACATCACATGGGGTGATGGTATCACATAGGGAGGTCTACATCACATGGGGTGATGATGTCACATGGGGAGGTCTATGTCACACGTGGAGGTGATGTCACATGGGGAGGTGATGTCATATGGGGAGGTCTATGTCACGTGGGGTGATGGTGTCACATATGGAGGTCTACATCACATGGGGTGATGGTGTCACATATAGAGGTCTACATCACATGGGGTGATGGTGTCACATGAGGAGGTCTACATCACATGGGGTGATGGTGTCACATAAGGAGGTCTAGGTCACATGGGGAGGTATATGTCACATGGGGTGATGATGTCACATGGAGAGGTCTACGTCACATAGGGAGGTCTATGTCACATGAGGTGATGATGTCACATGGGGAGGTCTATGTCACATGGAGAGGTGATGTCACATGGGGAGGTCTATGTCACATGGGGTGTGGATGTCACATGGGGAGGTCTATGTCACATGGGGTGATGATGTCACATGGGAAGGTCTATGTTACATGGGGAGGTAATGTCACAGGGGGAGGTCTATGTCACATGGGGTGATGATGTCACATGGGGAGGTCTAGGTCACATGGGGTGATGATGTCACATAGGAAGGTCTATGTCACATGAGGTGATGGTGTCACATGGGAAGGTCTATGTCACATGGGGTGATGATGTCACATGGGGAGGTCTATGTCACATGGGGTGATGATGTCACATGGAGAGGTTTATGTCACATGGGGTGATGATGTCACATGGGGAGGTCTATGTCACGTAGGGTGATGATGTCACATGGGGAGGTCTATGTCACATGGGGTGATGATGTCACATGGGGAGGTCTATGTCACGTGGGGTGATGATGTCACATGGGGAGGTCTATGTCACGTGGGGTGATGGTGACACATGGGGAGGTCTACATCACATGGGGTGATGGTGTCACATGGGGAGGTCTATGTCACATGAGGTGATGGTGTCACATGGGAAGGTCTATGTCACATGGGGTGATGATGTCACATGGGGAGGTATATGTCACATGGGGTGATGATGTCACATGGAGAGGTTTATGTCACATGGGGTGATGATGTCACATGGGGAGGTCTATGTCACGTAGGGTGATGATGTCACATGGGGAGGTCTATGTCACATGGGGTGATGATGTCACATGGGGAGGTCTATGTCACGTAGGGTGTTGATGTCACATGGGGAGGTCTATGTCACATGGGGTGATGATGTCACATGGGGAGGTCTATGTCACACGGGGAGGTCTATGTCACATGGGGAGGTCTATGTCACATGGGGTGATGATGTCACATAGGAAGGTCTATGTCACATTAGGTGATGGTGTCAAATGGGGAGGTCTATGTCACATGGGGTGATAGTGTCACATGGGGAGGTCTATGTCACATGGGGTGATAATGTCACATGGAGAGGTTTATGTCACATGGGGTGATGATGTCACATAGGAAGGTCTATGTCACATTAGGTGATGGTGTCAAATGGGAAGGTCTATGTCACATGGGGTGATGATGTCACATGGAGAGGTTTATGTCACATGGGGTGATGATGTCACATGGAGAGGTTTATGTCACATGGGGTGATGATGTCACATGGGGAGGTCTGTGTCACGTAGGGTGATGATGTCACATGGGGAGGTCTATGTCACATGGGTTGATGATGTCACATGGAGAGGTCTATGTCACATGGGGTGTGGATGTCACATGGGGAGGTCTATGTCACATGGGGTGATGATGTCACATGGGGAGGTCTATGTCACATGGGGAGGTAATGTCACATGGGGAGGTCTATGTCACACGGGGTGATGATGTCATATGGGAAGGTTTATGTCACATGGGGTGATGATGTCAAATGGGGAGGTCTATGTTACATGGGGTGATGATTGGAGAGGTCTATGTCACATGGGGTGATGATGTCACATGGGGAGGTCTATGTCACATGGGGAGGTAATGTCACATGGGGAGGTCTATGTCACATGGGGTGATGATGTCACATGGGGAGGTCTATGTCACATGGGGTGATGATGTCACATGGGGAGGTCTAGGTCACATGGGGTGATGATGTCACATGGGGAGGGCTATGTCACATGGGGTGATGATGTCACATGGGGAGGTCTATGTCACATGGGGTGATGATGTCACATGGAGAGGTCTATGTCACATGGGGAGGTCTATGCCACATGGGTTGATGATGTCACATGGGGTGATAATGTCTCATGGGGAGGTCTATGTCACATGGGGTGATGATGTCTCATGGGGAGGTCTATGTCACATGGGGAGGTCTATGTCACATGGGTTGATGATGTCACATGGGGAGGTCTATGTCACATGGGTTGATGATGTCACATGGGGAGGTCTATGTCACATGGGGAGGTCTATGTCACATGGGGAGGTCTATGTCACATGGGGTGATGGTATCACATGGAGAGGTCTATGTCACATGGGGAGGTAGTGTCATATTTTAGGGGTAGTATCACATGGGGGGGGGGGGGCACAGGGAGTCTCAGTTATCCCACAATAATCAGGATTTGGTTACCTCATCTATATCGGCGCAGTGGGACCCATTGCCTTGTGATCCCGGTGGGCACGGGCCACAGCGGTACCCGGGGTACTCATAGGTCTCCATACAGTCCACTCCCTGGAAACACGGATTGGGGTTGCAGCGAGACCGATGTTCATGGAAGCCTGCATGTGACCCAGAAACATCACTATTATTATCTGTGCTCCTCCCCAATACTGCACAGAGACTGGCTACCAAAGATGTCCCGCCCCTGAGGGCTCCGCTATGATTGCTCCTCCCCCTTTTCCCCAGTATGATTGCCCCTCCCCTTTTCCCCCAGTATGATTGTTCATCCCCTTTTTCTCTAGTATGATTGCTCCTCCCTTTTTTGCCCCAATATGATTGCTCCTCCCCTTTTTGCCCCAATATGATTGCTCCTCCCCTTTTTGCCCCATTATGATTGTTCCTCCCCTTATTTCCCAGCTGCAGGCTCACCTCACTCCTGTACAGAATACAGCCCCCCTCCCCCCTGTCCTTCATATGTGAGCCATTTATAGGAAAGACACACGGGGCAGAATAAGGGAAGATTGTACATCGGGGCCTCACATCTTCCAATGTGCCCAGTGCATGCTGGGAAATCAGGCTGCTGCCCTGTGCTGGATGGGTAGGTGATGGCGAGTACTTACCGCACACTTGGCACTCCATGATGGTGTTCCGGATCAGAGACATCTCCTTCACCTGTCCACAAAGAGAAGAGCGATGTCATCGTGGAGGAACGAGGAGTCTCTATAGAAGGTCTCATCGTCCATTACTAGGATTCTGAGCTGTGGAGGGCGCTGTCTCTGGGTACAGTGCACCCCCATTGATCCCCAGGCACGGCACCCCCATTGATCCCCAGGCACGGCACCCCCATTGAACCCCAGGCACGGCACCCCCATTGGTCCCCAGGCACGGTACCCCCATTTGTCCCCAGGCACGGCACCCCCATTGATCCCCAGGCACAGCACCCCCATTGATCCCCAGGCACGGCACCCCCATTGATCCCCAGGCACGGCACCCCCATTGATCCCCAGGCACGGCACCCCCATTGATCCCCAGGCACGGCACCCCCATTGATCCCCAGGCACGGCACCCCCATTGATCCCCAGGCACGGCACCCCCATTGATCCCCAGGCACGGCACCCCCATTGGTCCCCAGGCACGGCACCCCCAATGATCCCCAGGCACGGCACCCCCATTGGTCCCCAGGCATGGCACCCCCATTGATCCCCAGGCATGGCACCCCCATTGATCCCCAGGCATGGCACCCCCATTGGTCCCCAGGCACGGCACCCCCATTGATCCCCAGACACGGCACCCCCATTGGTCCCCAGGCACGGCACCCCCATTGGTCCCCAGGCACGGCACCCCCAATGATCCCCAGGCACGGTACCCCCATTGATCCCCAGGCACGGCACCCCCATTGATCCCCAGGCATGGCACCCCCATTGGTCCCCACGCACGGCACCCCCATTGATCCCCAGGCACGGCACCCCCATTGATCCCCAGACACGGCACCCCCATTGGTCCCCAGGCATGGCACCCCCATTGATCCCCAGGCATGGCACCCCCATTGATCCCCAGGCACGGCACCCCCATTGGTCCCCAGGCACGGCACCCCCATTGATCCCCAGGCACGGCACCCCCATTGGTCCCCAGGCACGGTACCCCCATTTGTCCCCAGGCACGGTACCCCCATTGGTCCCCAGGCACGGCACCCCCAATGATCCCCAGGCACGGTACCCCCATTTGTCCCCAGGCATGGCAGCCCCATTGATCCCCAGACACGGCACCCCCATTGGTCCCCAGGCACGGCACCCCCAATGATCCCCAGACACGGCACCCCCATTGGTCCCCAGGCACGGCACCCCCATTGATCCCCAGGCACGGCACCCCCATTGGTCCCCAGGCACGGTACCCCCATTTGTCCCCAGGCATGGCAGCCCCATTGATCCCCAGACACGGCACCCCCATTGGTCCCCAGGCACGGCACCCCCAATGATCCCCAGGCACAGCACCCCCATTGATCCCAGACACGGCACCCCCATTGGTCCCCAGGCACGGCACCCCCATTGATCCCCAGGCACGGCACCCCCATTGGTCCCCAGGCACGGTACCCCCATTGATCCCCAGACACGGCACCCCCATTGGTCCCCAGACACGGCACCCCCATTGGTCCCCAGACACGGCACCCCCATTGGTCCCCAGACACGGCACCCCCATTGGTCCCCAGGCACGGTACCCCCATTTGTCCCCAGGCATGGCAGCCCCATTGGTCCCCAGGCATGGCAACCCCATTTTTCTCAAGA
Organism: Lithobates clamitans; assembly: GCA_037952925.1. Lineage (NCBI taxonomy): Eukaryota > Metazoa > Chordata > Amphibia > Anura > Ranidae > Lithobates > Lithobates clamitans. The sequence continues at coordinate 64,514 of JBBGZY010003710.1, forward strand.
CACGGCCCCCCCTATTGGTCCCCAGACATGGCAACCCCATTGGTCCCCAGGCATGGTGCACCCATTGGTCCCCAAACACAGCATCCCCATTGGTCCCCAGGCATGACACCCCCATTGGTCCTCAGGAACGACACCCCCATTGGTCCCCAGGAACGACACCCCCATTGGTCCCCAGAAACAACACCCCCATTGGTCCCCAGGAACGACACCCCCATTGGTCCTCAGGAACGACACCCCCATTGGTCCCCAGGAATGACACCCCCATTGGTCCCCAGAAACAACACCCCCATTGGTCCTCAGGAACGACACCCCCATTGGTCCCCAGGAACGACACCCCCATTGGTCCCCAGAAACAACACCCCCATTGGTCCCCAGGAATGACACCCCCATTGGTCCCCAGGCACGACACCCCTATTGGTACCTAGACATGACACCCCTATTGGTCCCCAGGCACGGTACTCTCATTGTTCCCCGGACACAGCGCACCCACTGGTCTTAATGCACATTGCACCCACAAGCGCCTTTTTACCTGGTCTCTGATGTCCTCCCGGAGCTCCGCCAGCACTTTATTGAACAAAGTCATCTGTGTGATCAGAGCCTTGGTGTGCTCACCTGAGAGACAGAAACAGTCAGCCAATCCGATGGCAGAGAAAATCAGCAAAGGGATTCAGACCCCCCCACTGCAAAACCTGACCTACCACCGTCCCTAGAGGTATAACTAGAGCTTGAAATCAAAAGATAGGCATCTACATACACCTGGATGTGTCTGCCCCCCGCTGGACACTCCTCCCCCCTACACCTGGCTGTGTCTGCCCCCTGCTGGACACTCCTCCCCCCTACACCTGGCTGTGTCTGCCCCCTGCTGGACACTCCTCCCCCCTACACCTGGCTGTGTCTGCCCCCTGCTGGACACTCCTCCCCCCTACACCTGGCTGTGTCTGCCCCCTGCTGGACACTCCTCCCCCCTACACCTGGATGTGTCTGCCCCCTGCTGGACACACCTCCCCCATACACCTGGCTGTGTCTGCCCCCTGCTGGACACTCCTCCCCCATACACCTGGCTGTGTCTGCCCCCTGCTGGACACTCCTCCCCCCTACACCTGGCTGTGTCTGCCCCCTGCTGGACACTCCTCCCCCATACACCTGGATGTGTCTGCCCCCTGCTGGACACTCCTCCCCCATACACCTGGCTGTGTCTGCCCCCTGCTGGACACTCCTCCCCCATACACCTGGCTGTGTCTGCCCCCTGCTGGACACTCCTCCCCCCTACACCTGGCTGTGTCTGCCCCCGGCTGGACACTCCTCCCCCCTACACCTGGCTGTGTCTGCCCCCTGCTGGACACTCCTCCCCCATACACCTGGCTGTGTCTGCCCCCTGCTGGACACTCCTCCCCCATACACCTGGATGTGTCTGCCCCCTGCTGGACACACCTCCCCCCTACACCTGGATGTGTCTGCCCCCTGCTGGACACTCCTCCCCCATACACCTGGATGTGTCTGTCCCCTGCTGGACACTCCTCCCCTATACACCTGGATGTGTCTGCCCCCTGCTGGACACTCCTCCCCCATACACCTGGATGTGTCTCCCCCCTGCTGGACACTCCTCCCCCATACACCTGGATGTGTCTGCCCCCTGCTGGACACACCTCCCCTATACACCTGGCTGTGTCTGCCCCCTGCTGGACACTCCTCCCCCATACACCTGGATGTGTCTGCCCCCTGCTGGACACACCTCCCCCATACACCTGGATGTGTCTGCCCCCTGCTGGACACACCTCCCCCATACACCTGGATGTGTCTGTCCCCTGCTGGACACACCTCCCCCATACACCTGAATGTGTCTGCCCCTTGCTGGACACTCCTCCCCCATACACCTGAATGTGTCTGCCCCCCGCTGGACACACCTCCCCATACACCTGGATGTGTCTGCCCCCTGCTGGACACTCCTCCCCCATACACCTGGATGTGTCTGCCCCCTGCTGGACACTCCTCCCCCATACACCTGAATGTGTCTGCCCCCTGCTGGACACTCCTCCCCCCTACACCTGGCTGTGTCTGCCCCCTGCTGGACACTCCTCCCCCATACACCTGAATGTGTCTGCCCCCTGCTGGACACTCCTCCCCCCTACACCTGGATGTGTCTGCCCCCTGCTGGACACACCTCCCCTATACACCTGGCTGTGTCTGCCCCCTGCTGGACACTCCTCCCCCCTACACCTGGCTGTGTCTGCCCCCTGCTGGACACTCCTCCCCCATACACCTGGATGTGTCTGCCCCCTGCTGGACACTCCTCCCCCATACACCTGGATGTGTCTGCCCCCTGCTGGACACACCTCCCCCATACACCTGGATGTGTCTGCCCCCTGCTGGACACTCCTCCCCCATACACCTGGCTCCTAGTATATGAATTATATATTCACACAGCAGACTTACCGAGGATTGAGTTGACAACTCCATTCACTGTCAGGGAGAGAACACAGACATGTCAGATGGAATCATAATAAGATGTGTCCCCATCATCCTGGCCAGGATGTCCCCGCTGTTTTCTGTCCTAGGAGGGGCCCACACTCAGCCAGGGGCCCTTGGGAAGGGACATATTTAGGGCCCCCAGCTCCCCCACCCTCTACAGCTCTGGAGGAGTGACTCCCCATCTTCAGGAGAATAAATAAAATAACATACAAAGGACCCTCTCCAGGTTCACATCACGTCACCCACCTCTCTGTGTCCCTACCTGTGTTCTGGATGGACTCGTCATCCTGGAAGGGGCATTCACTCAGAGCCCCCACTCTGCTCATAGACCCCCCAAGAACCATCTTCATCGACTCCATAGACCCCTAAAGAGAGAGAAGAACCAAATCATCTTACAGACCTTCCATGGGCTCTGGGACCCTCATGGGCTGGACCTCAGGCCACGGGGGCGGGCACAGACACAGCACACCTCCCACTGATCACCAATGAGAAGCATTAAAATTCCATACCTGTAGCCTCTGGTAGGCCTTGTGACCTGAGCGGATCTCCCCAGACTCCACCTCGAATTGTGGGATCACCATCATCTCCGGGAGGCCGAGGCTGCTGTCCACCTGCTTACAGTCCACATAGAGCTCCAGGGTAAGCGTGTCTCCACGGAGGCCACTCAACCGCAGGATCACCGTGTGCGTGTTCCCATCCGACAGGTTGGCATTCTGGAGGCTGACCGAGTGGACCTTGGAGTCTTCCCGCATGTAGCGGACCAGGACTGGAAGATACCGAACCGGTTATGGCACCACCAACGCCCCCTTTCCATCACCCTGGGCAATAGACTGCTAGCTCTTCAGATTAGCTCTGCCTCCCCTGAGGAACTACTCCAGACCCCTCTTGTCTCTAGCTCCTCAGACCAGACCCCCCCCCTCTGACCATTAGATTGCTAGCTCCTCAGACCAGACCCTCCTTTTCTTACTATGACCATTAGATTGCTAGCTCCTCAGACCAGACCCCCCCCCCCCCTCTGAACATTAGATTGCTAGCTCCTCAGACCAGACCTCCCCCTCTGACCATTAGATTGCTAGCTCCTCAGACCAGACCCCCCCCTCTGACCATTAGATTGCTAGCTCCTCAGACCAGACCCCCCCCTCTGACCATTAGATTGCTAGCTCCTCAGACCAGACCCTCCTTGTCTTACTATGACCATTAGATTACTAGCTCCTCAGACTAGACCCTCCTTGTCTTACTATGACCATTAGATTGCTAGCTCCTCAGACCAGACCCTCTTTATCTTGCTGTAACCATTAGATTGCTAGCTCCTCATACCAGACCCCCCCCCCCCCTGACCATTAGATTGCTAGCTCCTCAGGCCAGACCCCCCCCTCTGACCATTAGATTGCTAGCTCCTCAGGCCAGACCCCCCCTGTCCCCCACTATGACCATTAGATTGCTAGCTCCTCAGACCAGACCCCCCCTCCCTCGCTATGACCATTAGATTGCTAGCTCTTCAGACCAGACCCTCCTTGTCTTACTATGACCATTAGATTGCTAGCTCCTTAGACCAGACCCCCCTCCCCCGCTATGACTATTAGATTGCTAGCTCCTCAGACCAGACCCCCCTCCCCCGCTATGACTATTAGATTGCTAGCTCCTCAGACCAGACCCCCCTCTCCCGCTATGACCATTAGATTGCTAGCTCCTCAGACCAGACCCTGCTTGTCTTACTATGACCATTAGATTGCTAGCTCCTCAGACCAGACCATACTTGTCTTACTATGACCATTAGATTGCTAGCTCCTCAGACCAGACCCTCCTTTTCTTACTATGACCATTAGATTGCTAGCTCCTCAGACCAGACCCTCCTTGTCTTACTATGACCATTAGATTGCTAGCTCCTCAGACCAGACCCTCCTTATCTTACTATGACCATTAGATTGCTAGCTCCTCAGACCAGACTCCCCTCCCCTGCTATGACTATTAGATTGCTAGCTCCTCAGACCAGACCCTCCCCCCCCGCTATGACCATTAGATTGCTAGCTCCTCAGACCAGACTCCCCTCCCCCGCTATGACCATTAGATTGCTAGCTCCTCAGACCAGACCCTCCCCCCCCGCTATGACCATTAGATTGCTAGCTCCTCAGACCAGACTCCCCTCCCCCGCTATGACCATTAGATTGCTAGCTCCTCAGACCAGACCCTCCCCCCCCGCTATGACCATTAGATTGCTAGCTCCTCAGACCAGACTCCCCTCCCCCGCTATGACTATTAGATTGCTAGCTCCTCAGACCAGACCCTCCCCCCCCCCGCTATGACTATTAGATTGCTAGCTCCTCAGACCAGACCCCCCCTGCTATGACCATTAGATTGTTAGCTCCTCAGACCAGACCCCCCTCCCCCGCTATGACCATTAGATTGCTAGCTCCTCAGACCAGACCCCCCCTCCCCCGCTATGACTATTAGATTGCTAGCTCCTCAGACCAGACCCCCCCCCGCTATGACCATTAGATTGCTAGCTCCTCAGACCAGACCCCCCCCCCGCTATGACCATTAGATTGCTAGCTCCTCAGACCAGACCCCCCCCCGCTATGACCATTAGATTGCTAGCTCCTCAGACCAGACCCCCCTCTGACCATTAGATTGCTAGCTCCTCAGACCAGACCCCCCCCCCCGCTATGACCATTAGATTGCTAGCTCCTCAGACCAGACCCCCCCCCGCTATGACCATTAGATTGCTAGCTCCTCAGACCAGACCCCCCCCCCGCTATGACCATTAGATTGTCAGCTCCTCAGACCAGACCCCCCCCCGCTATGACCATTAGATTGCTAGCTCCTCAGGCCAGACCCCTCCCCCTCTGACCATTAGATTGCTAGCTCCTCAGGCCATCAGGCCAGACCCCTCCCCCTATGACCATTAGATTGCTAGCTCCTCAGACCAGACTCCCCTCCCCTGCTATGACTATTAGATTGCTAGCTCCTCAGACCAGACCCCCCCCCCCCCGCTATGACCATTAGATTGCTAGCTCCTCAGACCAGACCCCCCCCCCCCCGCTATGACCATTAGATTGCTAGCTCCTCAGACCAGACTCCCCTCCCCCGCTATGACCATTAGATTGCTAGCTCCTCAGACCAGACCCCCCTCCCCCGCTATGACCATTAGATTGCTAGCTCCTCAGACCAGACCCCCCCCCCCCCGCTATGACCATTAGATTGCTAGCTCCTCAGACCAGAACCCCCCCCCCCCGCTATGACCATTAGATTGCTAGCTCCTCAGACCAGACCCCCCCCCCCCGCTATGACCATTAGATTGTTAGCTCCTCAGACCAGACCCCCCTCCCCCGCTATGACCATTAGATTGCTAGCTCCTCAGACCAGACCCCCCCCCCCCCGCTATGACCATTAGATTGTTAGCTCCTCAGACCAGACCCTCCCTCCCCCGCTATGACCATTAGATTGCTAGCTCCTCAGACCAGACCCCCCCTCCCCCGCTATGACCATTAGATTGCTAGCTCCTCAGACCAGACCCCCCCCCCGCTATGACCATTAGATTGCTAGCTCCTCAGACCAGACCCCCCCCGCTATGACCATTAGATTGCTAGCTCCTCAGACCAGACCCCCCTCTGACCATTAGATTGCTAGCTCCTCAGACCAGACCCTCCTTTTCTTACTATGACCATTAGATTGCTAGCTCCTCAATTCAGACCCCCCTCCCCCGCTATGACCATTAGATTGCTAGCTCCTCAGACCAGACCCCCCTCCCCCGCTATGACCATTAGATTGCTAGCTCCTCAATTCAGACCCCCCTCCCCCCCCCTGACCATTAGATTGCTAGCTCCTCAGGCCAGACCCCTCCCCCTCTGACCATTAGATTGCTAGCTCCTCAGGCCATCAGGCCAGACCCCTCCCCCTATGACCATTAGATTGCTAGCTCCTCAGACCAGACTCCCCTCCCCCGCTATGACCATTAGATTGCTAGCTCCTCAATTCAGACCCCCCTCCCCCCCCCTGACCATTAGATTGCTAGCTCCTCAGGCCAGACCCCTCCCCCTCTGACCATTAGATTGCTAGCTCCTCAGGCCATCAGGCCAGACCCCTCCCCCTATGACCATTAGATTGCTAGCTCCTCAGACCAGACTCCCCTCCCCTGCTATGACTATTAGATTGCTAGCTCCTCAGACCAGACCCTCCCCCCCCCGCTATGACCATTAGATTGCTAGCTCCTCAGACCAGACTCCCCTCCCCCGCTATGACCATTAGATTGCTAGCTCCTCAGACCAGACCCCCCCCCCCGCTATGACCATTAGATTGCTAGCTCCTCAGACCAGACCCCCCTCCCCCGCTATGACCATTAGATTGTTAGCTCCTCAGACCAGACCCTCCCCCCCGCTATGACCATTAGATTGTTAGCTCCTCAGACCAGACCCTCCCACCCCCGCTATGACCATTAGATTGCTAGCTCCTCAGACCAGACCCCCCTCCCCCGCTATGACCATTAGATTGCTAGCTCCTCAGACCAGACCCCCCTCCCCCGCTATGACCATTAGATTGTTAGCTCCTCAGACCAGACCCTCCCCCCCGCTATGACCATTAGATTGTTAGCTCCTCAGACCAGACCCTCCCACCCCCGCTATGACCATTAGATTGCTAGCTCCTCAGACCAGACCCCCCTCCCCCGCTATGACCATTAGATTGTTAGCTCCTCAGACCAGACCCCCCCTCCCCTGCTATGACCATTAGATTGCTAGCTCCTCAGACCAGACCCCCCTCCCCCGCTATGACCATTAGATTGTCAGCTCCTCAGACCAGACTCCCCTCCCCCGCTATGACCATTAGATTGCTAGCTCCTCAGACCAGACCCCCCCCCCGCTATGACCATTAGATTGCTAGCTCCTCAGACCAGACCCCCCCCCTCCCGCTATGACCATTAGATTGTTAGCTCCTCAGACCAGACCCCCCCTCCCCTGCTATGACCATTAGATTGCTAGCTCCTCAGACCAGACCCCCCCCCGCTATGACCATTAGATTGTTAGCTCCTCAGACCAGACTCCCCTCCCCCGCTATGACCATTAGATTGCTAGCTCCTCAGACCAGACTCCCCCCCCCCCCCCCGCTATGACCATTAGATTGCTAGCTCCTCAGACCAGACCCCCCCCCCCCCGCTATGACCATTAGATTGTTAGCTCCTCAGACCAGACCCTCCCTCCCCCGCTATGACCATTAGATTGCTAGCTCCTCAGACCAGACCCCCCCCCGCTATGACCATTAGATTGCTAGCTCCTCAGACCAGACCCCCCTCTGACCATTAGATTGCTAGCTCCTCAGACCAGACCCTCCTTTTCTTACTATGACCATTAGATTGCTAGCTCCTCAATTCAGACCCCCCTCCCCCGCTATGACCATTAGATTGCTAGCTCCTCAGACCAGACTCCCCCCCCCCCCCCCGCTATGACCATTAGATTGCTAGCTCCTCAGACCAGACCCCCCCCCCCCCGCTATGACCATTAGATTGTTAGCTCCTCAGACCAGACCCTCCCTCCCCCGCTATGACCATTAGATTGCTAGCTCCTCAGACCAGACCCCCCCCCGCTATGACCATTAGATTGCTAGCTCCTCAGACCAGACCCCCCTCTGACCATTAGATTGCTAGCTCCTCAGACCAGACCCTCCTTTTCTTACTATGACCATTAGATTGCTAGCTCCTCAATTCAGACCCCCCTCCCCCGCTATGACCATTAGATTGCTAGCTCCTCAGACCAGACCCCCCCCCTGACCATTAGATTGCTAGCTCCTCAGGCCAGACCCCCCCTCCCTCTGACCATTAGATTGCTAGCTCCTCAGGCCATCAGGCCAGACCCCTCCCCCTATGACCATTAGATTGCTAGCTCCTCAGACCAGACTCCCCTCCCCTGCTATGACTATTAGATTGCTAGCTCCTCAGACCAGACCCTCCCCCCCCCCCGCTATGACCATTAGATTGCTAGCTCCTCAGACCAGACTCCCCTCCCCTGCTATGACTATTAGATTGCTAGCTCCTCAGACCAGACCCCCCCCCCCCCGCTATGACCATTAGATTGCTAGCTCCTCAGGCCATCAGGCCAGACCCCTCCCCCTATGACCATTAGATTGCTAGCTCCTCAGACCAGACTCCCCTCCCCTGCTATGACTATTAGATTGCTAGCTCCTCAGACCAGACCCCCCCCCCCCCGCTATGACCATTAGATTGCTAGCTCCTCAGACCAGACTCCCCTCCCCCGCTATGACCATTAGATTGCTAGCTCCTCAGACCAGACCCCCCCCCCCCCCCGCTATGACCATTAGATTGCTAGCTCCTCAGACCAGACCCCCCCCCCCCCCCCCCGCTATGACCATTAGATTGTTAGCTCCTCAGACCAGACCCCCCCTCCCCTGCTATGACCATTAGATTGCTAGCTCCTCAGACCAGACCCCCCTCCCCCGCTATGACCATTAGATTGCTAGCTCCTCAGACCAGACCCCCCCCCCCGCTATGACCATTAGATTGCTAGCTCCTCAGACCAGACCCCCCCCCCCCCGCTATGACCATTAGATTGCTAGCTCCTCAGGCCATCAGGCCAGACCCCTCCCCCTATGACCATTAGATTGCTAGCTCCTCAGACCAGACTCCCCTCCCCTGCTATGACTATTAGATTGCTAGCTCCTCAGACCAGACCCCCCCCCCCCCGCTATGACCATTAGATTGCTAGCTCCTCAGACCAGACTCCCCTCCCCCGCTATGACCATTAGATTGCTAGCTCCTCAGACCAGACCCCCCCCCCCCCGCTATGACCATTAGATTGCTAGCTCCTCAGACCAGACCCCCCCCCCCCCCCCGCTATGACCATTAGATTGTTAGCTCCTCAGACCAGACCCCCCCTCCCCTGCTATGACCATTAGATTGCTAGCTCCTCAGACCAGACCCCCCTCCCCCGCTATGACCATTAGATTGCTAGCTCCTCAGACCAGACCCCCCCCCCCGCTATGACCATTAGATTGCTAGCTCCTCAGACCAGACCCCCCCCCCCCGCTATGACCATTAGATTGTTAGCTCCTCAGACCAGACCCTCCCTCCCCCGCTATGACCATTAGATTGCTAGCTCCTCAGACCAGACCCCCCCTCCCCTGCTATGACCATTAGATTGCTAGCTCCTCAGACCAGACCCCCCCCCGCTATGACCATTAGATTGTTAGCTCCTCAGACCAGACTCCCCTCCCCCGCTATGACCATTAGATTGCTAGCTCCTCAGACCAGACCCCCCCCCCCCCCCCGCTATGACCATTAGATTGCTAGCTCCTCAGACCAGACCCCCCCCCCCCCGCTATGACCATTAGATTGTTAGCTCCTCAGACCAGACCCTCCCTCCCCCGCTATGACCATTAGATTGCTAGCTCCTCAGACCAGACCCCCCCCCGCTATGACCATTAGATTGCTAGCTCCTCAGACCAGACCCCCCTCTGACCATTAGATTGCTAGCTCCTCAGACCAGACCCTCCTTTTCTTACTATGACCATTAGATTGCTAGCTCCTCAATTCAGACCCCCCTCCCCCGCTATGACCATTAGATTGCTAGCTCCTCAGACCAGACCCCCCCCCTGACCATTAGATTGCTAGCTCCTCAGGCCAGACCCCCCCTCCCTCTGACCATTAGATTGCTAGCTCCTCAGGCCATCAGGCCAGACCCCTCCCCCTATGACCATTAGATTGCTAGCTCCTCAGACCAGACTCCCCTCCCCTGCTATGACTATTAGATTGCTAGCTCCTCAGACCAGACCCTCCCCCCCCCCGCTATGACCATTAGATTGCTAGCTCCTCAGACCAGACTCCCCTCCCCCGCTATGACCATTAGATTGCTAGCTCCTCAGACCAGACCCCCCCCCCCCGCTATGACCATTAGATTGCTAGCTCCTCAGACCAGACCCCCCCCCCCCGCTATGACCATTAGATTGTTAGCTCCTCAGACCAGACCCCCCCTCCCCTGCTATGACCATTAGATTGCTAGCTCCTCAGACCAGACTCTGCTTGTCTTACTATGACCATTAGATTGCTAGCTCCTCAGACCAGACCCCCCCTCCCCTGCTATGACCATTAGATTGCTAGCTCCTCAGACCAGACCCCCCTCCCCCGCTATGACCATTAGATTGCTAGCTCCTCAGACCAGAACCCCCTCCCCCGCTATGACCATTAGATTGCTAGCTCCTCAGACCAGACCCCCCCTCCCCCGCTATGACCATTAGATTGTCAGCTCCTGGGCCCGGCTCACCCTTGTTGACCTTGCCGATGATGGACGCCTCCAGCCACTTTGTGTTGTCTTTCTTGGAGTAAAATCCGAAGAGAACCCCTCCGGCCTTCGGGGGGAGCCGAAACGTGGAGAGGAAATAAATATCGTTCACCGTCAGCATCTCCGACCGAATCTTCTCCACCACGCTGGTCATGTGACGCGATTCGCTGACCGTCAGGAGGTCCATCACTGCGGGGGAGGGGCATCACAAAAATTCACACGTGGCTCTGTTTATATGGGAAATGGTCACACGTGGCTCTGTTTATATGGGAAATGGTCACACGTGGCTCTGTTTATATGGGAAATGGTCACACGTGGCTCTGTTTATATCAGGAAAATGGTCACACATGGCTCTGTTTATATGAGGAAATGGTCACACAGGGCTCTGTTTATATGAGGAAATGGTTACACATGGCTCTGTTTATATGAGGAAATGGTCACACTTTACTCTGTTTATATGAGGAAATGGTCACACGGGGCTCTGTTTATATGTGAAATGGTCACACGTGGCTCTGTTTATATAAGGAAATGGTCACACGTGGCTCTGTTTATATGGGAAATGGTCACACGGGGCTCTGTTTATATGAGGAAATGGTCACACGTGGCTCTGTTTATATGGGAAATGGTCACACATGGCTCTGTTTATATGAGGAAATGGTCACACGTGGCTCTGTTTATATGAGGAAATGGTCACACATGGCTCTGTTTATATGGGAAATGGTCACACGTGGCTCTGTTTATATGGAGAAATGGTCACACGTGGCTCTGTTTATATGAGGAAATGGTCACACGTGGCTCTGTTTATATGGGAAATGGTCACACGTGGCTCTGTTTATATGGGAAATGGTCACACGTGGCTCTGTTTATATGGGAAATGGTCACACGTGGCTCTGTTTATATGGGAAATGGTCACACGTGGCTCTGTTTATATGGGAAATGGTCACACGTGGCTTTGTTTATATGAGGAAATGGTCACACATGGCTCTGTTTATATGGGAAATGGTCACACATGGCTCTGTTTATATGAGGAAATGGTCACACATGGCTCTGTTTATATGAGGAAATGGTCACATATGGCTCTGTTTATATGAGGAAATGGTCACACATGGCTCTGTTTATATGGGAAATGGTCACATGTGGCTCTGTTTATATGAGGAAATGGTCACACGTAGCTCTGTTTATATGGGAAATGGTCACATGTGGCTCTGTTTATATGAGGAAATGGTCACACGTGGCTCTGTTTATATGAGGAAATGGTCACACATGGCTCTGTTTATATGGGAAATGGTCACACATGGCTCTGTTTATATGAGGAAATGGTCACACGTGGCTCTGTTTATATGAGGAAATGGTCACACGTGGCTCTGTTTATATGAGGAAATGGTCACACATGGCTCTGTTTATATGAGGAAATGGTCACACGTGGCTCTGTTTATATGGGAAATGGTCACACGTGGCTCTGTTTATATGGGAGATGGTCACACATGGCTCTGTTTATATGGGAGATGGTCACACGTGGCTCTGATTATATGGGAAATGGTCACACATGGCTCTGATTATATGAGGAAATGGTCACACATGGCTCTGTTTATATGGGAAATGGTCACACATGGCTCTGTTTATATGAGGAAATGGTCACACGTGGCTCTGTTTATATGAGGAAATGGTCACACGTGGCTCTGTTTATATGGGAAATGGTCACACGTGGCTCTGTTTATATGGGAAATGGTCACACATGGCTCTGTTTATATGAGGAAATGGTCACACGTGGCTCTGTTTATATGAGGAAATGGTCACACATGGCTCTGTTTATATGGGAAATGGTCACACGTGGCTCTGTTTATATGGGAAATGGTCACACATGGCTCTGTTTATATGAGGAAATGGTCACACGTGGCTCTGTTTATATGGGAAATGGTCACACGTGGCTCTGTTTATATGGGAAATGGTCACACGTGGCTCTGTTTATATGGGAAATGGTCACACATGGCTCTGTTTATATGAGGAAATGGTCACACGTGGCTCTGTTTATATGAGGAAATGGTCACACATGGCTCTGTTTATATGGGAAATGGTCACACGTGGCTCTGTTTATATGGGAAATGGTCACACATGGCTCTGTTTATATGGGAAATGGTCACACGTGGCTCTGTTTATATGGGAAATGGTCACACATGGCTCTGTTTATATGAGGAAATGGTCACACGTGGCTCTGTTTATATGAGGAAATGGTCACACATGGCTCTGTTTATATGGGAAATGGTCACACGTGGCTCTGTTTATATGGGAGATGGTCACACATGGCTCTGTTTATATGGGAAATGGTCACACGTGGCTCTGTTTATATGGGAAATGGTCACACGTGGCTCTGTTTATATGAGGAAATGGTCACACGTGGCTCTGTTTATATGAGGAAATGGTCACACATGGCTCTGTTTATATGGGAAATGGTCACACGTGGCTCTGTTTATATGAGGAAATGGTCACACATGGCTCTGTTTATATGAGGAAATGGTCACACATGGCTCTGTTTATATGGGAGATGGTCACACGTGGCTCTGTTTATATGGGAAATGGTCACACATGGCTCTGTTTATATGGGAAATGGTCACACATGGCTCTGTTTATATGGGAAATGGTCACACGTGGCTCTGTTTATATGAGGAAATGGTCACACGTGGCTCTGTTTATATGAGGAAATGGTCACACGTGGCTCTGTTTATATGAGGAAATGGTCACACGTGGCTCTGTTTATATGGGAAATGGTCACACGTGGCTCTGTTTATATGAGGAAATGGTCACACGTGGCTCTGTTTATATGAGGAAATGGTCACACGTGGCTCTGTTTATATGAGGAAATGGTCACACGTGGCTCTGTTTATATGGGAAATGGTCACACGTGGCTCTGTTTATATGGGAATGGTCACACATGGCTCTGTTTATATGAGGAAATGGTCACACATGGCTCTGTTTATATGGGAAATGGTCACACGTGGCTCTGATTATATGGGAAATGGTCACACGTGGCTCTGTTTATATGAGGAAATGGTCACACGTGGCTCTGTTTATATGGGAAATGGTCACACATGGCTCTGTTTATATGAGGAAATGGTCACACGTGGCTCTGTTTATATGGGAAATGGTGACACATGGCTCTGTTTATATGGGAAATGGTCACACATGGCTCTGTTTATATGGGAAATGGTCACACATGGCTCTGTTTATATGGGAAATGGTCACACGTGGCTCTGTTTATATGAGGAAATAGTCACAAGTGGCTCTGTTTATATGAGCAAATGGTCACACATGGCTCTGTTTATATGAGGAAATGGTCACACGTGGCTCTGTTTATATGAGGAAATGGTCACACATGGCTCTGTTTATATGGGAAATGGTCACAAGTGGCTCTGTTTATATGAGCAAATGGTCACACATGGCTCTGTTTATATGGGGAAATGGTCACACGTGGCTCTGTTTATATGGGGAAATGGTCACACGTGGCTCTGTTTATATGGGGAAATGGTCACACGTGGCTCTGTTTATATGGGGAAATGGTCACACGTGGCTCTGTTTATATGAGGAAATGGTCACACATGGCTCTGTTTATATGGGAAATGGTCACACGTGGCTCTGATTATATGGGAAATGGTCACATGTGGCTCTGTTTATATGAGGAAATGGTCACACGTGGCTCTGTTTATATGGGTAATGGTCACACGTGGCTCTGTTTATATGGGAAATGGTCACACGTGGCTCTGTTTATATGGGAAATGGTCACACGTGGCTCTGTTTATATGAGGAAATGGTCACACGTGGCTCTGTTTATATGGGAAATGGTCACACATGGCTCTGTTTATATGAGGAAATGGTCACACATGGCTCTGTTTATATGGGAAATGGTCACACGTGGCTCTGTTTATATGGGAAATGGTCACACATGGCTCTGTTTATATGGGAAATGGTCACACGTGGCTCTGTTTATATGAGGAAATGGTCACACGTGGCTCTGTTTATATGAGGAAATGGTCACACGTGGCTCTGTTTATATGGGAATGGTCACACATGGCTCTGTTTATATGAGGAAATGGTCACACGTGGCTCTGTTTATATGGGGAATGGTCACACATGGCTCTGTTTATATGGGAAATGGTCACACGTGGCTCTGTTTATATGAGGAAATGGTCACACGTGGCTCTGTTTATATGAGGAAATGGTCACACGTGGCTCTGTTTATATGGGAAATGGTCACACATGGCTCTGTTTATATGAGGAAATGGTCACACGTGGCTCTGTTTATATGAGGAAATGGTCACACGTGGCTCTGTTTATATGGGAAATGGTCACACGTGGCTCTGTTTATATGAGGAAATGGTCACACGTGGCTCTGTTTATATGAGGAAATGGTCACACGTGGCTCTGTTTATATGGGAAATGGTCACACATGGCTCTGTTTATATGGGAAATGGTCACACGTGGCTCTGTTTATATGGGAAATGGTCACACGTGGCTCTGTTTATATGGGAAATGGTCACACGTGGCTCTGATTATATGGGAAATGGTCACACGTGGCTCTGTTTATATGAGGAAATGGTCACACATGGCTCTGTTTATATGGGAAATGGTCACACATGGCTCTGTTTATATGGGAAATGGTCACACATGGCTCTGTTTATATGGGAAATGGTCACACATGGCTCTGTTTATATGGGAAATGGTCACACGTGGCTCTGTTTATATGAGGAAATGGTCACACATGGCTCTGTTTATATGGGAAATGGTCACACGTGGCTCTGTTTATATGAGGAAATAGTCACAAGTGGCTCTGTTTATATGAGCAAATGGTCACACATGGCTCTGTTTATATGAGGAAATGGTCACACGTGGCTCTGTTTATATGAGGAAATGGTCACACATGGCTCTGTTTATATGGGAAATGGTCACAAGTGGCTCTGTTTATATGAGCAAATGGTCACACATGGCTCTGTTTATATGGGGAAATGGTCACACGTGGCTCTGTTTATATAGGGAAATGGTCACACGTGGCTCTGTTTATATGGGGAAATGGTCACACGTGGCTCTGTTTATATGAGGAAATGGTCACACGTGGCTCTGTTTATATGGGAAATGGTCACACGTGGCTCTGTTTATATGAGGAAATGGTCACACGTGGCTCTGTTTATATGGGTAATGGTCACACGTGGCTCTGTTTATATGGGAAATGGTCACACGTGGCTCTGTTTATATGGGAAATGGTCACACGTGGCTCTGTTTATATGAGGAAATGGTCACACGTGGCTCTGTTTATATGGGAAATGGTCACACATGGCTCTGTTTATATGAGGAAATGGTCACACATGGCTCTGTTTATATGGGAAATGATCACAAATGGCTCTGTTTATATGGGAAATGATCACAAATGGCTCTGTTTATATGAGGAAATGGTCACACATGGCTCTGTTTATATGAGGAAATGGTCACACGTGGCTCTGTTTATATGAGGAAATGATCACAAATGGCTCTGTTTATATGGGAAATGGTCACACATGGCTCTGTTTATATGAGGAAATGGTCACACGTGGCTCTGTTTATATGGGGAATGGTCACACATGGCTCTGTTTATATGGGAAATGGTCACACGTGGCTCTGTTTATATGAGGAAATGGTCACACGTGGCTCTGTTTATATGAGGAAATGGTCACACGTGGCTCTGTTTATATGGGAAATGGTCACACATGGCTCTGTTTATATGAGGAAATGGTCACACGTGGCTCTGTTTATATGAGGAAATGGTCACACGTGGCTCTGTTTATATGGGAAATGGTCACACGTGGCTCTGTTTATATGAGGAAATGGTCACACGTGGCTCTGTTTATATGAGGAAATGGTCACACGTGGCTCTGTTTATATGGGAAATGGTCACACATGGCTCTGTTTATATGGGAAATGGTCACACGTGGCTCTGTTTATATGGGAAATGGTCACACGTGGCTCTGTTTATATGGGAAATGGTCACACGTGGCTCTGTTTATATGAGGAAATGGTCACACATGGCTCTGTTTATATGAGGAATGGTCACACGTGGCTCTGTTTATATGAGGAAATGGTCACACGTGGCTCTGTTTATATGGGAAATGGTCACACGTGGCTCTGTTTATATGGGAAATGGTCACACGTGGCTCTGTTTATATGAGGAAATGGTCACACGTGGCTCTGTTTATATGGGAAATGGTCACACGTGGCTCTGTTTATATGAGGAAATGGTCACATGTGGCTCTGTTTATATGAGGAAATGGTCACACGTGGCTCTGTTTCTATGGGAAATGGTCACACGTGGCTCTGTTTATATGAGGAAATGGTCACACGTGGCTCTGTTTATATGGGAAATGGTCACACGTGGCTCTGTTTATATGAGGAAATGGTCACACTTGGCTCTGTTTATATGGGAAATGGTCACACGTGGCTCTGTTTATATGGGTAATGGTCACACGTGGCTCTGTTTATATGAGGAAATGGTCACACGTGGCTCTGTTTATATGGGGAATGGTCACACATGGCTCTGTTTATATGGGGAATGGTCACACATGGCTCTGTTTATATGGGAAGTGGTCACACCTGGCTCTGTTTATATGGAGAAATGGTCACACATGGCTCTGTTTATATGAGGAAATGGTCACACGTGGCTCTGTTTATATGAGAAATGGTCACACGTGGCTCTGTTTATATGGGAAATGGTCACACGTGGCACTGTTTATATGGGAAATGGTCACACATGGCTCTGTTTATATGGGAAATGGTCACACGTGGCTCTGTTTATATGAGAAATGGTCACACGTGGCTCTGTTTATATGGGAAATGGTCACACGTGGCACTGTTTATATGGGTAATGGTCACACATGGCTCTGTTTATATGAGGAAATGGTCACACGTGGCTCTGTTTATATGGGAGATGGTCACACATGGCTCTGTTTATATGGGAAATGGTCACACGTGGCTCTGTTTATATGGGAAATGGTCACACGTGGCTCTGTTTATATGAGGAAATAGTCACAAGTGGCTCTGTTTATATGAGCAAATGGTCACACATGGCTCTGTTTATATGAGGAAATGGTCACACGTGGCTCTGTTTATATGAGGAAATGGTCACACATGGCTCTGTTTATATGGGAAATGGTCACAAGTGGCTCTGTTTATATGAGCAAATGGTCACACGTGGCTCTGTTTATATGGGGAAATGGTCACACGTGGCTCTGTTTATATGGGGAAATGGTCACACGTGGCTCTGTTTATATGGGGAAATGGTCACACGTGGCTCTGTTTATATGAGGAAATGGTCACACGTGGCTCTGTTTATATGGGAAATGGTCACACGTGGCTCTGTTTATATGAGGAAATGGTCACACGTGGCTCTGTTTATATGGGTAATGGTCACACGTGGCTCTGTTTATATGGGAAATGGTCACACGTGGCTCTGTTTATATGGGAAATGGTCACACGTGGCTCTGTTTATATGAGGAAATGGTCACACGTGGCTCTGTTTATATGGGAAATGGTCACATGTGGCTCTGTTTATATGAGGAAATGGTCACACATGGCTCTGTTTATATGGGAAATGATCACAAATGGCTCTGTTTATATGGGAAATGGTCACAAATGGCTCTGTTTATATGAGGAAATGGTCACACGTGGCTCTGTTTATATGAGGAAATGGTCACACGTGGCTCTGTTTATATGGGAAATGGTCACACGTGGCTCTGTTTATATGAGGAAATGGTCACACGTGGCTCTGTTTATATGAGGAAATGGTCACACGTGGCTCTGTTTATATGGGAAATGGTCACACATGGCTCTGTTTATATGGGAAATGGTCACACGTGGCTCTGTTTATATGGGAAATGGTCACACGTGGCTCTGTTTATATGAGGAAATGGTCACACATGGCTCTGTTTATATGAGGAATGGTCACACGTGGCTCTGTTTATATGAGGAAATGGTCACACGTGGCTCTGTTTATATGGGAAATGGTCACACGTGGCTCTGTTTATATGGGAAATGGTCACACGTGGCTCTGTTTATATGAGGAAATGGTCACACGTGGCTCTGTTTATATGAGGAAATGGTCACACGTGGCTCTGTTTATATGGGAAATGGTCACACGTGGCTCTGTTTATATGGGAAATGGTCACACGTGGCTCTGTTTATATGAGGAAATGGTCACACGTGGCTCTGTTTATATGAGGAAATGGTCACACGTGGCTCTGTTTATATGGGAAATGGTCACACGTGGCTCTGTTTATATGAGGAAATGGTCACACGTGGCTCTGTTTATATGAGGAAATGGTCACACGTGGCTCTGTTTATATGAGGAAATGGTCACACGTGGCTCTGTTTATATGAGGAAATGGTCACACGTGGCTCTGTTTATATGGGAAATGGTCACACGTGGCTCTGTTTATATGAGGAAATGGTCACACGTGGCTCTGTTTATATGGGTAATGGTCACACGTGGCTCTGTTTATATGGGAAATGGTCACACGTGGCTCTGTTTATATGGGAAATGGTCACACGTGGCTCTGTTTATATGAGGAAATGGTCACACGTGGCTCTGTTTATATGGGAAATGGTCACACATGGCTCTGTTTATATGAGGAAATGGTCACACATGGCTCTGTTTATATGGGAAATGATCACAAATGGCTCTGTTTATATGGGAAATGGTCACACATGGCTCTGTTTATATGAGGAAATGATCACAAATGGCTCTGTTTATATGGGAAATGGTCACACGTGGCTCTGTTTATATGGGAAATGGTCACACGTGGCTCTGTTTATATGAGGAAATGGTCACACATGGCTCTGTTTATATGAGGAATGGTCACACGTGGCTCTGTTTATATGAGGAAATGGTCACACGTGGCTCTGTTTATATGGGAAATGGTCACACGTGGCTCTGTTTATATGGGAAATGGTCACACGTGGCTCTGTTTATATGAGGAAATGGTCACACGTGGCTCTGTTTATATGAGGAAATGGTCACACGTGGCTCTGTTTATATGGGAAATGGTCACACGTGGCTCTGTTTATATGAGGAAATGGTCACACTTGGCTCTGTTTATATGGGAAATGGTCACACGTGGCTCTGTTTATATGGGTAATGGTCACACGTGGCTCTGTTTATATGAGGAAATGGTCACACGTGGCTCTGTTTATATGGGGAATGGTCACACATGGCTCTGTTTATATGGGGAATGGTCACACATGGCTCTGTTTATATGGGAAGTGGTCACACCTGGCTCTGTTTATATGGAGAAATGGTCACACATGGCTCTGTTTATATGAGGAAATGGTCACACGTGGCTCTGTTTATATGAGAAATGGTCACACGTGGCTCTGTTTATATGGGAAATGGTCACACGTGGCACTGTTTATATGGGAAATGGTCACACATGGCTCTGTTTATATGGGAAATGGTCACACGTGGCTCTGTTTATATGAGGAAATGGTCACACGTGGCTCTGTTTATATGGGGAATGGTCACACATGGCTCTGTTTATATGAGGAAATGGTCACACGTGGCTCTGTTTATATGGGAAATGGTCACACATGGCTCTATTTATATGGGAAATGGTCACACATGGCTCTGTTTATATAGAGAATGGTCACACGTGGCTCTGTTTATATGGGGAATGGTCACACATGGCTCTGTTTATATGAGGAAATGGTCACACGTGGCTCTGTTTATATGAGGAAATGGTCACACGTGGCTCTGTTTATATGAGGAAATGGTCACACCTGGCTCTGTTTATATGAGGAAATGGTCACACATGGCTCTGTTTATATGGAGACATGGTCACACATGGCTCTGTTTATATGAGGAAATGGTCACACATGGCTCTGTTTATATGGGAAATGGTCACACGTGGCTCTGTTTATATGGGAAATGGTCACACGTGGCTCTGTTTATATGGGAAATGGTCACACGTGGCTCTGATTATATGGGAAATGGTCACACGTGGCTCTGTTTATATGGGAAATGGTCACACGTGGCTCTGTTTATATGGGAAATGGTCACACGTGGCTCTGTTTATATGGGAAATGGTCACACGTGGCTCTGTTTATTTGAGGAAATGGTCACACATGGCTCTGTTTATATGAGGAAATAGTGACCCCGAACCTCTCATCACCCCACCACCCCGGACCTCTCATCGCCCCACCACCACCCCGAACCTCTCATCACCCCACCACCCGGGACCTTTCATCGGCCCACCACCCCAGGCCTCTCATCGGCCCACCACCCCAGGCCTCTCATCACCCCACCAGCCCAGACCTCTCATCAGCCCACCACCCCCGACCTCTCATCGCCCCACCACCCCAGACCTCTCATCGCCCCTCCACCCCGGACCTCTCATCGTCCCACCACCCCAGACCTCTCATCGCCCCTCCACCCCGGACCTCTCATCGTCCCACCACCCCAGACCTCTCATCGCCCCTCCACCCCAGACCTCTCATCACCCCACCACCCCGGACCTCTCATCGCCCCACCACCCCGGACCTCTCATCGCCCCACCACCCCGGACCTCTCATCGCCCCACCACCCCGGACCTCTCATCGCCCCACCACCCCAGACCTCTCATCGCCCCTCCACCCCGGACCTCTCATCGTCCCACCACCCCAGACCTCTCATCGCCCCTCCACCCCAGACCTCTCATCACCCCACCACCCCAGACCTCTCATCGCCCCTCCACCCCAGACCTCTCATCACCCCACCACCCCAGACCTCTCATCGCCCCACCACGCCAGACCTCTCATTGCCCCTCCACCCCAGACCTCTCATCACCCCACCACCCCGGACCTCTCATTGCCCCACCATGCCAGACCTCTCATCGCCCCACCACGCCAGACCTCTCATTGCCCCACCACCCCGGACCTCTCATTGCCCCACCATGCCAGACCTCTCATCGCCCCACCACGCCAGACCTCTCATTGCCCCACCACCCCGGACCTCTCATTGCCCCACCACCCTGGACCTCTCATCACCCCACCACCACCCCGGACCTCTCATCTCCCCACCACCACCCCGGACCTCTCATCGCCCCACCACCCTGGACCTCTCATCGCCCCACCACCACCCTGGACCTCTCATCTCCCCACCACCACCCCAGGCCTCTCATCGCCCCACCACCCCGGACTTCTCATCGGCCCACCACCCCGGACCTCTCATTGCCCCCCCACGCCAGACCTCTCATCGCCCCACCACGCCAGACCTCTCATTGCCCCACCACCCCGGACCTCTCATTGCCCCACCACCCTGGACCTCTCATCGCCCCACCACCACCCCGGACCTCTCATCTCCCCACCACCACCCCGGACCTCTCATTGCCCCACCACCCTGGACCTCTCATCGCCCCACCACCACCCCGGACCTCTCATCTCCCCACCACCACCCCGGACCTCTCATCGCCCCACCACCACACTGGACCTCTCATCTCCCCACCACCACCCCAGGCCTCTCATCGCCCCACCACCCCGGACTTCTCATCAGCCCACCACCCCGGACCTCTCATTGCCCCACCACCCCGGACTTCTCATCAGCCCACCACGCCAGACCTCTCATCGCCCCACCACGCCAGACCTCTCATTGCCCCACCACCCCGGACCTCTCATTGCCCCACCATCTGGACCTCTCATCGCCCCACCACCACCCCGGACCTCTCATCTCCCCACCACCACCCCGGACCTCTCATCGCCCCACCACCCTGGAGCTCTCATTGCCCCACCACCCCGGACCTCTCATCGCTCCACCACCCCGGACCTCTCATCGCTCCACCACCCCGGACCCCTCTCTACCCCACCACTCCGGACCCCTCTCCCTCACCTCACCATCCCAGGCCTCTCATCGCCCCACCACCCCGCACCCCTCTCCACCCCTCCATCCGGGGCCCCTGTCCTCCCCACCACCCCAGAGCTCTCATTGCCCCACCACCTGAACCCCTCTCCACCCCACCACCCCGGACCCCTCTCCATCCAGACCCCTCACCACCCCACCACCCCAAACCTCCCAATCGCCCCTCCACCCCGGACCTCTCATCACCCCACCATCCGGACCCCTCTCCACCCCACCACCCCGGACCCTTTTTCACCCAACCACCCCAGCCCCCTTTTCACCTCACCACCCCGGACCCCTCACCCCACCCAGACCCCTCGCCCCCCACCATCCCGGACCCCTCTCCCCCCCAACCATCCCCCCCGGACATCTCGCAGCACCAACACCCCGGAACCCCGGAACCCCTTCCCCCCACCATTCCGGACCCCTCTCCACCCCCCCACCCCGGACCCCTCTCCACCCACCACTCCAGACCACTCTCCCACCCCATTAGCTCCACCCCAACACCCCAGACCCCTCTACCCCCCACCACCCCAGGCCTCTCATCGCCCCACCACCCCGGACCCCTCTCCACCCCACCACCTCGGCCCCCTCTCCACCCCACCAACCCGGACCACTTTCTCACCCCATTGGCTCCACCCCACCACCCCGAACCCCTCTCCACCCCACCACCCTGAACCCCTCTCCTCCCACCACCCCAGACCTCTCATTGCCCCACCACCTGGACCCCTCTCCACCCCATCACCCTGAACCCCTCTCCACCCCACCACCCCGGACCCCTCTCCACCCCACCACACCGGACCCATCTCCTCCCATACACCCCTCTCCACCCCGGACCCCTCTCCCCCCACTATCCCGAACCTCTCTCCACCCCTCTGCACCCCACCACCCTGGACCCCTCTCCACTCGTACCCCCCCTCCACCCCACCACCACGAACCTCTCATCGCCCCGCCACCCTGGACCTCTCATCGCCCCACCACCCAGACCCCTCTCCACCCCACCATCCCGTACCCCTCTCCACCCGAACCCCTCGCCGCCCGACCACCCCGGACCCTCGCCGCCCCACCACCCCGGACCCCTCAACCGCCCCACCCCACCACCCCGGACCCCTCTCCACCCCACCACCCCGGACCCCTAGCATCCCCACCACCCCAGACCCCTCTCCTCCCCACAACCCTGGACCCCTCGGAGCCCCAACACCCCAGACTCCCCTCCCCCTACCACTCCGGACCCCTCTCCACCTGTACACCCCTCTCCACCCCAACCCCCAAACCTCTCATCGCCCCACCACCCCGGACCTCTCATCGCCCCACCACCTGGACCCCTCTCCAGCCCACCATCCCAAACTCCTCTTCACCCCACCACCCTGGACCCCTCTCCACCCGGACCCCTCTCCACCCCACCTGGATCCCTCTCACCCCACCCCCCTGGACCCCTCACCGCCCCACCACCCCAAACCCCTCACTGCCCCTTCCCACCACCCCGGACCCCTCTCCACCCCACCCCCCTGGACCCCTCTCCCCCCACCACTCCAGACCCCTCTCCACCTGTACACCCCTCTCCACCCCAACCCCCTAACCTCTCATCGCCCCACCACCCCGGACCCCTTTCACCCCACCATCCCAAACTCCTCTTCACCCCACCACCCTGGACCCCTCTCCACCCGGACCCCTCTCCACTCCACCCGGACCCCTCTCCACTCCACCTGGACCCCTCTCCCCCCACCCACCCGGACCCCTCGCAGCCCCACCACCCCAGAGCCCTCTCCCCCCACCACTCCGGACCCCTATCCACCCGGGACCCCTCGCAGCCCCACAACTCCGGATCACTCTCCCCCCCATTGGCTCCACCCCACCACCCCGGACCCCTCTCCAACCCACCACCCATAATCCCCTCTCCCCCCCATTGGCTCCACCCCACCACCCGGACCCCTACCCCCCCCCCACCGTCCGAAACTCCTCTCCACCACCTCGGACTCCTCTGCCCCCTCCATTACCCCAGGCCCCTTCCCCCGGGGGTCCCTTACCTTGTAGCTCCTGCCTGGCGGGGGTGACGGAGGTGAGACAGAGAAGAAGGAGGACGGGGACCTTCATGTTGGAGTGCTGGGAGGGAGTGTGGGGTGTCAGGGATGAATGACACAGATGTCTGCCTGTTCCTCCCCTCCTCCGCCCTCTCCGGGGTTCTCACACGTCTCCGCCAACATTCTTCACCACAACCTTAACCCTGTCCCTGCCGGAGGAGGGGAGGACACCACCGGGGGAGGGGGTCCAGGGATCACTCCAGGGGTATGCCCCAATACAACACCACCAGGGGAGGGGGACCGGGGACAATTCCGGGGTACACCCCAATACAACACCACCGGAGGAGGGGGACCAGGGACCATTCCGGGGTACACCCCAATACAACACCACCAGGGGAGGGGGACCGGGGACCATTCTGGGGTACACCCCAATACAACACCACCAGGGGAGGGGGACCGGGGACCATTCCGGGGTACACCCCAATACAACACCACCAGGGGAGGGGGACCGGGGACCATTCCGGGGTACACCCCAATACAACACCACCAGGGGAGGGGGACCGGGGACAATTCCGGGGTACGCCCCAATACAACACCACCAGGGGAGGGGGACCGGGGACCATTCCAGGGGGTACACCCCAATACAACACCACCGGAGGAGGGGGACCGGGGACAATTCCGGGGTACACCCCAATACAACACCACCTGGGGAGGGGGACCGGGGACCATTCCGGGGTATGCCCCAATACAACACCACCAGGGGAGGGGGACCGGGGACCATTCCGGGGTACACCCCAATACAACACCACCAGGGGAGGGGGACCGGGGACCATTCCAGGGGTACACCCCAATACAACACCACCAGGGGAGGGGGACCGGGGACCATTCCGGGGTATGCCCCAATACAACACCACCAGGGGAGGGGGACCGGGGACCATTCTGGGGTACACCCCAATACAACACCACCAGGGGAGGGGGACCGGGGACCATTCCGGGGTACACCCCAATACAACACCACCAGGGGAGGGGGACCGGGGACCATTCCAGGGGTACACCCCAATACAACACCACCGGAGGAGGGGGACCGGGGACAATTCCGGGGGTACGCCCCAATACAACACCACCAGGGGAGGGGGACCGGGGACAATTCCGGGGTACACCCCAATACAACACCACCAGGGGAGGGGGACCGGGGACCATTCCGGGGTACACCCCAATACAACACCACCAGGGGAGGGGGACCGGGGACCATTCTGGGGTACACCCCAATACAACACCACCGGAGGAGGGGGACCGGGGACCATTCCGGGGTACACCCCAATACAACACCACCAGGGGAGGGGGACCGGGGACCATTCTGGGGTACACCCCAATACAACACCACCGGAGGAGGGGGACCGGGGACCATTCTGGGGTACACCCCAATACAACACCACCGGAGGAGGGGGACCGGGGACCATTCTGGGGTACACCCCAATACAACACCACCAGGGGAGGGGGACCGGGGACCATTCCGGGGTACACCCCAATACAACACCACCGGAGGAGGGGGACCGGGGACAATTCCAGGGGGTACGCCCCAATACAACACCACCAGGGGAGGGGGACCGGGGACCATTCTGGGGTACACCCCAATACAACACCACCGGAGGAGGGGGACCGGGGACAATTCCGGGGGTACGCCCCAATACAACACCACCAGGGGAGGGGGACCGGGGACAATTCCGGGGTACACCCCAATACAACACCACCAGGGGAGGGGGACCGGGGACCATTCCGGGGTACACCCCAATACAACACCACCGGAGGAGGGGGACCGGGGACCATTCCGGGGTACACCCCAATACAACACCACCAGGGGAGGGGGACCGGGGACCATTCTGGGGTACACCCCAATACAACACCACCGGAGGAGGGGGACCGGGGACCATTCTGGGGTACACCCCAATACAACACCACCGGTAGAGGGGGACTGGGGACCATTCCGGGGTACGCCCCAATACAACACCACCTGGGGGAGGGGGACTGGGAACCATTCCGGTGTACACCCCAATACAACACCACCGGAGGAGGGGGACCGGGGACCATTCCGGGGTACGCCCCAATACAACACCACCGGTGGAGGGGGACCGGGGACCATTCCGGGGTACACCCCAATACAACACCACCGGTAGAGGGGGACTGGGGACCATTCCGGGGTACGCCCCAATACAACACCACCTGGGGGAGGGGGACCGGGAACCATTCCGGGGTACGCCCCAATACAACACCACCGGTGGAGGGGGACCGGGGACCATTCCGGGGTATGCCCCAATACAACACCACTGGGGGGATGGGGACTGGGGTACGCCCCAATACAACACCACCAGGGGAGGGGGACCAGGGACCATTCCAGGGGTACGCCCCAAAACAACACCAACGGTGGAGGGGGACCAGGGACCATTCCAGGGGTACACCCCAATACAACACCACCGGGGAGAGGGGGACCGGGGTACGCCCCAATACACCACCAGGGGAGGGAACCGGGGACCATTTCAGGGGTACGCCCCAATACAACACCACCTGGAGGAGGGGGACCGGGAACCATTCGGGGTATGCCCCAATACAACACCACCTGGGGGAGGGGGACCGGGAACCCCTCCGGGATACGCCCCAATACAACACCACCGGGGGGGGAGGGGGACCGGGGTACGCCCCAATACAACACCACCAGTGGAGGGGGACCGGGGACCATTCTGGGGTACGCCCCAATACAACACCACTGGGGGAGGGGGACCGGGGTATGCCCCAATACAACACCACCAGGGGAGGGAGACCAAGGACCATTCCAGGGGTACGCCCTAATACAACACCACCGGTGGAGGGGGACCGGGGTACGCCCCAATACAACACCACCAGGGGAGGGGGACCATTCCAGGGGTACGCCCCAATACAACACCACCAAAGGAGGGGGACGGGGGACCATTCCGGGGTATGCCCCAATACAACACCACCGGGGGAGGGGGACCGGGGACCATTCCGGGGTATGCCCATATACAACACCACCGGAGGAGGGGGACCGGGAACCATTCCGGGATACGCCCCAATACAACACCACCGGGGGAGAGTGAAGGCTCAGGGAGGTACGCCCCAATACAACACCACTGGGGGAGGGGGAGCGCTCAGGGGGTACACCCCAATACAACACCACCGGGCGAGGGAGATTACTCCGGGGTACGCCCCAATACAACACCACCGGGGGAGGGAGATTACTCCGGGGTATGCCCCAATACAACACCACCGGGGGAGGGGGGCAGATTTGGGGGTATGCCCCAATACAACACCACCAGAGGGAGGGGAACCGATCAGATCCTCACCTCCAGGGTACACCCCAATACAACGACCCAGGGAAGGGGCCCTAGGGAGCGTTCAGCTCCACACTTTCCTGACCTGCTCCGGGGTTCACCCCAATACAGCGCCAGATGGGGGTCACCCCGGGGTCAGGCTGTCTGGAGTGCGACTGCGGAGTCAAAGAAAGGAACACAGCGGGATCCCCATCCATTCACCATCTCCCATCTCCCTCCATTCACCATGTCTGAGCTCCTTCTGGAAATGCCGGTAACCTGGCGGCCATGTTGGTCCTCTGAGGTGTTTAGAGCAGAAAGCCCCAGGTGACCACACCTCCCACACTCCTCAATGGGGGCTCCCGGGAGGAAGGGGGGGGAATCACACCTGGAATCTCACACCACACATTCCTTCTCTGTGACATCATCTGTCATCAACCCCCCTCCATCCGTCATCACCCCCCCCCCCCCCCCATGTATCATCAATAATAACTTCACATCAGGATATAGAGATTTTACTGAAAGACCTGAATAAAATAATGGGGTTGGAGGGGGGGGGGGGGTAACTACATGGCCAATGAGGTTTCATGTGGAGAAATGTAAAGTAATGCACTTGGGGGGCTACAAATATAAACACAAACTACTCTGGGGGGAATCCAGGATGGAGAAAGGTCTGGGGGTCCTAGTGGATGACAAACTCAACAATGCCAAGCCATAGCTACCAAAGCCGGCAGAAAATTGACATTCGTGGATAAAGGGAATCACTCCCGCTTTATACAGCTCTGCTCGACCCACATCTGGAGTATTCTGTCCAGTTCTGGTCACCAGTCCTCAAAAAGGGCAACAAAACTAATAAGGGGACTGGAGGACCTCAGCTATGGGGGATGGAGGACTTCAGTTATGGGGGATGGGGGGGCTCAGTTATGGGGGATGGAGAGGCTCAGTTATGGGGGATGGAGGACCTCAACTTGGGGGATGGAAGAGCTCAGTTATGGGGGATGGAGGACCTCCGTTATGGGGCATGGAGGAGCTTAGTTATGGGGGATGGAGGACCTTAGTTATGGTGGATGGAGGACCTCAGTTATGGGGGATGGATGACCTCAGTTATGGGGGATGGAGGACCTCACTTATGGGGATAGATGACCTCAGCTATAGGGGATGGAGAAGCTCAGCTATGTGGGATGGAGGCACTCAGTTATGGCGGATGGAGGAGATCAGTTATGGGGATGGAGGACCTCAGTAATGGGGGATGGAGGACCTCAGTTATGGGGAATGGAGTAGCTTAGTTATCGGGGGGGGGGGTGGAGGAACTCAGTTATGGAGTATAAAGGAGCTCAGTTATGGGAATGGAGGACCTCAGTTATAGGGATTGGAGGACTTCAGTTATGGTGAATGGAGGACCTCAGTTATTGGGGATGAAGGATGTCAGTTATGAGGGATAAAGGACCTCACTTATGGGGAATGGAGGACCTCAGTTATGGGGGATGGAGGACCTCAGTTATGGGGGATGGAGGACCTCAGTTATGGGGATAGAGGATCTCAGTTATGAGGAATAGAGGACCTCAGTTATGGGGGATGGATGAGCAAAGTTATGGGGATTGGAGGATCTCAGTTATAGGGGATGGAGGACCTCATTTATGGGCGATGAAGGACCTCAGTTATGGGCAATGGAGGACCTCAGTTATGGGGAAAGGAGGGGCTCAGTTATGGGGAAAGGAGGGGCTCAGTTGTGGTGAATGGAGGACCTCAGTTTTTGGGGATGAAAGACCTCAGTTATGGGGAATAAAGGACCTCAGTTATTGGGGGATGGAGGACCTCAGTTATGGAGATGGAGGAGCTTGGTTATGGGGAATAGAGGACATCAGTTATGGGGAATGGAGGGGCTCAGTTATGGGGGGATGAGGACCTCAGTTATGGGGATTGGAGGACCTCAGTTATGGGGGATGGAGGAGCTCAATTATGAGGGATGGAGGACCTTGGTTATGGGGAATGGAGGAGCTCGGTTATGGGGGATGGAGGAGCTCAGTTATGGGGGATGGAGGAGATCAGTTATGGGGGTGGAGGAACTCAGTTATGGGGGATGGAGGATCTCAGTTATGAGGGATGGAGGATCTCAGTTATGAGGGATGGAGAAGCTCAGTTATGGGGGATGGAGGACCTCAGTTATGAAGGATGGAGGACCTCAGTTATGGGGGATGGAGGAGATCAGTTATGGGGGATGGAGGAGATCAGTTATGGGGGATGGAAGAGCTCAGTTATGGGGGATGAAGGATGTCAGTTATGAGGGATAAAGGACCTCACTTATGGGGGATGGAGGACCTCAGTTATGGGGGATGGAGGACCTCAGTTATGGGGATGGAGGATTTCAGTTATGAGGAATAGAGGACCTCAGTTATGGGGGATGGATGAGCAAAGTTATGGGGATTGGAGGATCTCAGTTATAGGGGATGGAGGACCTCATTTATGGGTGATGAAGGACCTCAGTTATGGGGAATGGAGGACCTCAGTTATGGGGAAAGGAGGGGCTCAGTTATGGGGAAAGAAGGGGCTCAGTTATGGGGAAAGAAGGGGCTCAGTTGTGGTGAATGGAGGACCTCAGTTATTGGGGATGAAAGACCTCAGTTATGGGGAATAAAGGACCTCAGTTATTGGGGGATAGAGGACCTCAGTTATGGAGATGGAGGTGCTTGGTTATGGGGAATAGAGGACATCAGTTATGGGGAATGGAGGGGCTCAGTTATGGGGGGATGAGGACCTGAGTTATGGGGATTGGAGGACCTCAGTTATGGGGGATGGAGGATCTCAATTATGAGGGATGGAGGACCTTGGTTATGGGGAATGGAGGAGCTCGGTTATGGGGGATGGAGGAGCTCAGTTATGGGGGGTGGAGGAACTCAGTTATGGGGGATGGAGGATCTCAGTTATGAGGGATGGAGAAGCTCAGTTATGGGGGATGGAGGACCTCAGTTATGAAGGATGGAGGACCTCAGTTATGGGGGATGGAGGAGATCAGTTATGGGGGATGGAGGCGATCAGTTATGGGGGATGGAAGAGCTCAGTTATGGGGGATGGAGGACCTCCGTTATGGGGCATGGAGGAGCTTAGTTATGGGGGATGGAGGACCTTAGTTATGGTGGATGGAGGACCTCAGTTATGGGGGATGGATGACCTCAGTTATGGGGGATGGAGGACCTCACTTATGGGGATAGATGACCTCAGCTATAGGGGATGGAGAAGCTCAGCTATGTGGGATGGAGGCACTCAGTTATGGCGGATGGAGGAGATCAGTTATGGGGATGGAGGACCTCAGTAATGGGGGATGGAGGACCTCAGTTATGGGGAATGGAGTAGCTTAGTTATCGGGGGGGGGGGTGGAGGAACTCAGTTATGGAGTATAAAGGAGCTCAGTTATGGGAATGGAGGACCTCAGTTATAGGGATTGGAGGACTTCAGTTATGGTGAATGGAGGACCTCAGTTATTGGGGATGAAGGATGTCAGTTATGAGGGATAAAGGACCTCACTTATGGGGAATGGAGGACCTCAGTTATGGGGGATGGAGGACCTCAGTTATGGGGGATGGAGGACCTCAGTTATGGGGATAGAGGATCTCAGTTATGAGGAATAGAGGACCTCAGTTATGGGGGATGGATGAGCAAAGTTATGGGGATTGGAGGATCTCAGTTATAGGGGATGGAGGACCTCATTTATGGGCGATGAAGGACCTCAGTTATGGGCAATGGAGGACCTCAGTTATGGGGAAAGGAGGGGCTCAGTTATGGGGAAAGGAGGGGCTCAGTTGTGGTGAATGGAGGACCTCAGTTTTTGGGGATGAAAGACCTCAGTTATGGGGAATAAAGGACCTCAGTTATTGGGGGATGGAGGACCTCAGTTATGGAGATGGAGGAGCTTGGTTATGGGGAATAGAGGACATCAGTTATGGGGAATGGAGGGGCTCAGTTATGGGGGGATGAGGACCTCAGTTATGGGGATTGGAGGACCTCAGTTATGGGGGATGGAGGAGCTCAATTATGAGGGATGGAGGACCTTGGTTATGGGGAATGGAGGAGCTCGGTTATGGGGGATGGAGGAGCTCAGTTATGGGGGATGGAGGAGATCAGTTATGGGGGTGGAGGAACTCAGTTATGGGGGATGGAGGATCTCAGTTATGAGGGATGGAGGATCTCAGTTATGAGGGATGGAGAAGCTCAGTTATGGGGGATGGAGGACCTCAGTTATGAAGGATGGAGGACCTCAGTTATGGGGGATGGAGGAGATCAGTTATGGGGGATGGAGGAGATCAGTTATGGGGGATGGAAGAGCTCAGTTATGGGGGATGAAGGATGTCAGTTATGAGGGATAAAGGACCTCACTTATGGGGGATGGAGGACCTCAGTTATGGGGGATGGAGGACCTCAGTTATGGGGATGGAGGATTTCAGTTATGAGGAATAGAGGACCTCAGTTATGGGGGATGGATGAGCAAAGTTATGGGGATTGGAGGATCTCAGTTATAGGGGATGGAGGACCTCATTTATGGGTGATGAAGGACCTCAGTTATGGGGAATGGAGGACCTCAGTTATGGGGAAAGGAGGGGCTCAGTTATGGGGAAAGAAGGGGCTCAGTTATGGGGAAAGAAGGGGCTCAGTTGTGGTGAATGGAGGACCTCAGTTATTGGGGATGAAAGACCTCAGTTATGGGGAATAAAGGACCTCAGTTATTGGGGGATAGAGGACCTCAGTTATGGAGATGGAGGTGCTTGGTTATGGGGAATAGAGGACATCAGTTATGGGGAATGGAGGGGCTCAGTTATGGGGGGATGAGGACCTGAGTTATGGGGATTGGAGGACCTCAGTTATGGGGGATGGAGGATCTCAATTATGAGGGATGGAGGACCTTGGTTATGGGGAATGGAGGAGCTCGGTTATGGGGGATGGAGGAGCTCAGTTATGGGGGGTGGAGGAACTCAGTTATGGGGGATGGAGGATCTCAGTTATGAGGGATGGAGAAGCTCAGTTATGGGGGATGGAGGACCTCAGTTATGAAGGATGGAGGACCTCAGTTATGGGGGATGGAGGAGATCAGTTATGGGGGATGGAGGCGATCAGTTATGGGGGATGGAGGAGCTCAGTTATGGGGGGTGGAGGAACTCAGTTATGAGGGATGGAGGATCTCAGTTATGAGGGATGGAGAAGCTCAGTTATGGGGGATGGAGGACCTCAGTTATGAAGGATGGAGGACCTCAGTTATGGGGGATGGAGGAGATCAGTTATGGGGGATGGAGGAGATCAGTTATGGGGGATGGAAGAGCTCAGTTATGGGGGATGGAGGACCTCAGTTATGGGGAATAGAGGATGTAAGTTATGGGGGATGGAGGAGATCAGTTATGGGGGATGGAGGAGATCAGTTATGAAGAATGGAGGAGCTCAGTTATTGGGGATGGAGGAGCTCAGTTATGGGGGATGGAGGACCTCAGTTATGGGGGATGGAGAAGTTCAGTTATGGGGGATGGAGGAGATCATATATGGGGGATGGAGGAGCTCAGTTATGGGGGTGGAGGAGATCAGTTATGGGGGATGGAGGAGATCAGTTATGGGGGATGGAGGAGATCAGTTATGGGGGATGGAGGAGCTCAGTTATGGGGGATGGAGGAGCTCAGTTATGTGGGGTGGAGGAGATCAGTTATGGGGGGTGGAGGAGGTCAGTTATGGGGGATGGAGGAGATCAGTTATGGGGGATGGAGGAGATCAGTTATGGGGAATGGAGGAGATCAGTTATGGGGGGTGGAGGAGATCAGTTATGGAGGATGGAGGAGATCAGTTATGGGGGATGGAGGAGATCAGTTATGGGGGATGGAGGAGATCAGTTATGGGGGATGGAGGAGATCAGTTATGGGGGGTGGAGGAGGTCAGTTATGGGGGTTGGAGGAGCTCAGTTATGGGGGATGGAGGAGATCAGTTATGGGGGATGGAGATCAGTTATGGGGGATGGAGGAGATCAGTTATGGGGGGTGGAGGAGGTCAGTTATGGGGATGGAGGAGATCAGTTATGGGGGGTGGAGGAGATCAGTTATGGGGGATGGAGGAGGTCAGTTATGGGGGGTGGAGGAGCTCAGTTATGGGGGATGGAGGAGATCAGTTATGGGGGATGGAGGAGGTCAGTTATGGGGGATGGAGGAGATCAGTTATGGGGGATGGAGAAGATCAGTTATGGGGGATGGAGGAGGTCAGTTATGGAGGATGGAGGAGATCAGTTATGGGGGATGGAGGAGATCAGTTATGGGGGATGGAGGAGATCAGTTATGGGGGATGGAGGAGATCAGTTATGGGGGATGGAGGAGGTCAGTTATGGGGGTGGAGGAGCTCAGTTATGGGGGATGGAGGAGATCAGTTATGGGGGATGGAGGAGGTCAGTTATGGGGGATGGAGGAGATCAGTTATAGGGGATGGAGGAGGTCAGTTATGGAGGATGGAGGAGATCAGTTATGGGAGATGGAGGAGCTCAGTTATGGGAGTGGAGGAGCTCAGTTATGGGGGTGGAGGAGATCAGTTATGGGGGATGGAGGAGATCATATATGGGGGATGGAGGAGCTCAGTTATGGGGGTGGAGGAGATCAGTTATGGGGGATGGAGGAGATCAGTTATGGGGGACGGAGGAGGTCAGTTATGGGGGATGGAGGAGGTCAGTTATGGGGGATGGAGGAGATCAGTTATGGGGGATGGAGGAGATCAGTTATGGGGGATGGAGGAGATCAGTTATGGGGGATGGAGGAGATCAGTTATGGGGGATGGAGGAGGTCAGTTATGGGGGATGGAGGAGATCAGTTATGGGGGGTGGAGGAGATCAGTTATGGGGGGTGGAGGAGATCAGTTATGGGGGATGGAGGAGATCAGTTATGGGGGATAGAGGAGCAAAGTTATGGGGATTGGAGGATCTCAGTTATAGGGGATGGAGGACCTCATTTATGGGTGATGAAGGACCTCAGTTATGGGGAATGGAGGACCTCAGTTATGGGGAAAGGAGGGGCTCAGTTATGGGGAAAGAAGGGGCTCAGTTATGGGGAAAGAAGGGGCTCAGTTGTGGTGAATGGAGGACCTCAGTTATTGGGGATGAAAGACCTCAGTTATGGGGAATAAAGGACCTCAGTTATTGGGGGATAGAGGACCTCAGTTATGGAGATGGAGGTGCTTGGTTATGGGGAATAGAGGACATCAGTTATGGGGAATGGAGGGGCTCAGTTATGGGGGGATGAGGACCTGAGTTATGGGGATTGGAGGACCTCAGTTATGGGGGATGGAGGATCTCAATTATGAGGGATGGAGGACCTTGGTTATGGGGAATGGAGGAGCTCGGTTATGGGGGATGGAGGAGCTCAGTTATGGGGGGTGGAGGAACTCAGTTATGGGGGATGGAGGATCTCAGTTATGAGGGATGGAGAAGCTCAGTTATGGGGGATGGAGGACCTCAGTTATGAAGGATGGAGGACCTCAGTTATGGGGGATGGAGGAGATCAGTTATGGGGGATGGAGGCGATCAGTTATGGGGGATGGAGGAGCTCAGTTATGGGGGGTGGAGGAACTCAGTTATGAGGGATGGAGGATCTCAGTTATGAGGGATGGAGAAGCTCAGTTATGGGGGATGGAGGACCTCAGTTATGAAGGATGGAGGACCTCAGTTATGGGGGATGGAGGAGATCAGTTATGGGGGATGGAGGAGATCAGTTATGGGGGATGGAAGAGCTCAGTTATGGGGGATGGAGGACCTCAGTTATGGGGAATAGAGGATGTAAGTTATGGGGGATGGAGGAGATCAGTTATGGGGGATGGAGGAGATCAGTTATGAAGAATGGAGGAGCTCAGTTATTGGGGATGGAGGAGCTCAGTTATGGGGGATGGAGGAACTCAGTTATGGGGGATGGAGAAGTTCAGTTATGGGGGATGGAGGAGATCATATATGGGGGATGGAGGAGCTCAGTTATGGGGGTGGAGGAGATCAGTTATGGGGGGTGGAGGAGATCAGTTATGGGGGATGGAGGAGATCAGTTATGGGGGATGGAGGAGATCAGTTATGGGGGATGGAGGAGCTCAGTTATGGGGGATGGAGGAGCTCAGTTATGTGGGGTGGAGGAGATCAGTTATGGGGGGTGGAGGAGGTCAGTTATGGGGGATGGAGGAGATCAGTTATGGGGGATGGAGGAGATCAGTTATGGGGGATGGAGGAGATCAGTTATGGGGGGTGGAGGAGATCAGTTATGGAGGATGGAGGAGATCAGTTATGGGGGATGGAGGAGATCAGTTATGGGGGATGGAGGAGATCAGTTATGGGGGATGGAGGAGATCAGTTATGGGGGGTGGAGGAGGTCAGTTATGGGGGTTGGAGGAGCTCAGTTATGGGGGATGGAGGAGATCAGTTATGGGGGATGGAGATCAGTTATGGGGATGGAGGAGATCAGTTATGGGGGGTGGAGGAGGTCAGTTATGGGGATGGAGGAGATCAGTTATGGGGGGTGGAGGAGATCAGTTATGGGGGATGGAGGAGGTCAGTTATGGGGGGTGGAGGAGCTCAGTTATGGGGGATGGAGGAGATCAGTTATGGGGGATGGAGGAGGTCAGTTATGGGGGATGGAGGAGATCAGTTATGGGGGATGGAGAAGATCAGTTATGGGGGATGGAGGAGGTCAGTTATGGAGGATGGAGGAGATCAGTTATGGGGGATGGAGGAGATCAGTTATGGGGGATGGAGGAGATCAGTTATGGGGGATGGAGGAGATCAGTTATGGGGGATGGAGGAGGTCAGTTATGGGGGTGGAGGAGCTCAGTTATGGGGGATGGAGGAGATCAGTTATGGGGGATGGAGGAGGTCAGTTATGGGGGATGGAGGAGATCAGTTATAGGGGATGGAGGAGGTCAGTTATGGAGGATGGAGGAGATCAGTTATGGGAGATGGAGGAGCTCAGTTATGGGAGTGGAGGAGCTCAGTTATGGGGGTGGAGGAGATCAGTTATGGGGGATGGAGGAGATCATATATGGGGGATGGAGGAGCTCAGTTATGGGGGTGGAGGAGATCAGTTATGGGGGATGGAGGAGATCAGTTATGGGGGACGGAGGAGGTCAGTTATGGGGGATGGAGGAGGTCAGTTATGGGGGATGGAGGAGATCAGTTATGGGGGATGGAGGAGATCAGTTATGGGGGATGGAGGAGATCAGTTATGGGGGATGGAGGAGATCAGTTATGGGGGATGGAGGAGGTCAGTTATGGGGGATGGAGGAGATCAGTTATGGGGGGTGGAGGAGATCAGTTATGGGGGGTGGAGGAGATCAGTTATGGGGGATGGAGGAGATCAGTTATGGGGGATAGAGGAGCAAAGTTATGGGGATTGGAGGATCTCAGTTATAGGGGATGGAGGACCTCATTTATGGGTGATGAAGGACCTCAGTTATGGGGAATGGAGGACCTCAGTTATGGGGAAAGGAGGGGCTCAGTTATGGGGAAAGAAGGGGCTCAGTTATGGGGAAAGAAGGGGCTCAGTTGTGGTGAATGGAGGACCTCAGTTATTGGGGATGAAAGACCTCAGTTATGGGGAATAAAGGACCTCAGTTATTGGGGGATAGAGGACCTCAGTTATGGAGATGGAGGTGCTTGGTTATGGGGAATAGAGGACATCAGTTATGGGTAATGGAGGGGCTCAGTTATGGGGGGATGAGGACCTGAGTTATGGGGATTGGAGGACCTCAGTTATGGGGGATGGAGGATCTCAATTATGAGGGATGGAGGACCTTGGTTATGGGGAATGGAGGAGCTCGGTTATGGGGGATGGAGGAGCTCAGTTATGGGGGGTGGAGGAACTCAGTTATGGGGGATGGAGGATCTCAGTTATGAGGGATGGAGAAGCTCAGTTATGGGGGATGGAGGACCTCAGTTATGAAGGATGGAGGACCTCAGTTATGGGGGATGGAGGAGATCAGTTATGGGGGATGGAGGCGATCAGTTATGGGGGATGGAGGAGCTCAGTTATGGGGGGTGGAGGAACTCAGTTATGAGGGATGGAGGATCTCAGTTATGAGGGATGGAGAAGCTCAGTTATGGGGGATGGAGGACCTCAGTTATGAAGGATGGAGGACCTCAGTTATGGGGGATGGAGGAGATCAGTTATGGGGGATGGAGGAGATCAGTTATGGGGGATGGAAGAGCTCAGTTATGGGGGATGGAGGACCTCAGTTATGGGGAATAGAGGATGTAAGTTATGGGGGATGGAGGAGATCAGTTATGGGGGATGGAGGAGATCAGTTATGAAGAATGGAGGAGCTCAGTTATTGGGGATGGAGGAGCTCAGTTATGGGGGATGGAGGACCTCAGTTATGGGGGATGGAGAAGTTCAGTTATGGGGGATGGAGGAGATCATATATGGGGGATGGAGGAGCTCAGTTATGGGGGTGGAGGAGATCAGTTATGGGGGGTGGAGGAGATCAGTTATGGGGGATGGAGGAGATCAGTTATGGGGGATGGAGGAGATCAGTTATGGGGGATGGAGGAGCTCAGTTATGGGGGATGGAGGAGCTCAGTTATGTGGGGTGGAGGAGATCAGTTATGGGGGGTGGAGGAGGTCAGTTATGGGGGATGGAGGAGATCAGTTATGGGGGATGGAGGAGATCAGTTATGGGGGATGGAGGAGATCAGTTATGGGGGGTGGAGGAGATCAGTTATGGAGGATGGAGGAGATCAGTTATGGGGGATGGAGGAGATCAGTTATGGGGGATGGAGGAGATCAGTTATGGGGGATGGAGGAGATCAGTTATGGGGGGTGGAGGAGGTCAGTTATGGGGGTTGGAGGAGCTCAGTTATGGGGGATGGAGGAGATCAGTTATGGGGGATGGAGATCAGTTATGGGGGATGGAGGAGATCAGTTATGGGGGGTGGAGGAGGTCAGTTATGGGGATGGAGGAGATCAGTTATGGGGGGTGGAGGAGATCAGTTATGGGGGATGGAGGAGGTCAGTTATGGGGGGTGGAGGAGCTCAGTTA
This sequence comes from Lithobates clamitans, assembly GCA_037952925.1. Taxonomy (NCBI): domain Eukaryota; kingdom Metazoa; phylum Chordata; class Amphibia; order Anura; family Ranidae; genus Lithobates; species Lithobates clamitans. The sequence goes on from JBBGZY010003710.1 coordinate 103,509, forward strand.
TGGGGGATGGAGGAGATCAGTTATGGGGGATGGAGGAGGTCAGTTATGGGGGATGGAGGAGATCAGTTATGGGGGATGGAGAAGATCAGTTATGGGGGATGGAGGAGGTCAGTTATGGAGGATGGAGGAGATCAGTTATGGGGGATGGAGGAGATCAGTTATGGGGGATGGAGGAGATCAGTTATGGGGGATGGAGGAGATCAGTTATGGGGGATGGAGGAGGTCAGTTATGGGGGTGGAGGAGCTCAGTTATGGGGGATGGAGGAGATCAGTTATGGGGGATGGAGGAGGTCAGTTATGGGGGATGGAGGAGATCAGTTATAGGGGATGGAGGAGGTCAGTTATGGAGGATGGAGGAGATCAGTTATGGGAGATGGAGGAGCTCAGTTATGGGAGTGGAGGAGCTCAGTTATGGGGGTGGAGGAGATCAGTTATGGGGGATGGAGGAGATCATATATGGGGGATGGAGGAGCTCAGTTATGGGGGTGGAGGAGATCAGTTATGGGGGATGGAGGAGATCAGTTATGGGGGACGGAGGAGGTCAGTTATGGGGGATGGAGGAGGTCAGTTATGGGGGATGGAGGAGATCAGTTATGGGGGATGGAGGAGATCAGTTATGGGGGATGGAGGAGATCAGTTATGGGGGATGGAGGAGATCAGTTATGGGGGATGGAGGAGGTCAGTTATGGGGGATGGAGGAGATCAGTTATGGGGGGTGGAGGAGATCAGTTATGGGGGGTGGAGGAGATCAGTTATGGGGGATGGAGGAGATCAGTTATGGGGGATGGAGGAGGTCAGTTATGGGGGATGGAGGAGATCAGTTATGGGGGATGGAGGAGGTCAGTTATGGGGGATGGAGGAGATCAGTTATGGGGGATGGAGGAGGTCAGTTATGGGGGATGGAGGAGACCAGTTATGTGGGATGGAGGAGATCAGTTATGGGGGATGGAGGAGATCAGTTATGAGGGATGGAGGAGGTCAGTTATGGGGGATGGAGGAGATCAGTTATGGGGGATGGAGGAGATCAGTTATGGGGGAGGGAGGAGATCAGTTATGGGGGATGGAGGAGGTCAGTTATGGGGGATGGAGGAGATCAGTTATGGGGGATGGAGGAGATCAGTTATGGGGGATGGAGGAGATCAGTTATGGGGGGTGGAGGGGCTCAGTTATGTGGGATGGAGGAGATCAGTTATGGGGGATGGAGGAGATCAGTTATGGGGGATGGAGGAGATCAGTTATGGGGGATGGAGGAGATCAGTTATGGGGATAGAGGATCTCAGTTATGAGGAATAGAGGACCTCAGTTATGGGGGATGGATGAGCAAAGTTATGGGGATTGGAGGATCTCAGTTATAGGGGATGGAGGACCTCATTTATGGGCGATGAAGGACCTCAGCTAAGGGCAATGGAGGAGGTCAGTTATGGGGAAAGGAGGGGCTCAGTTATGGGGAAAGGAGGGGCTCAGTTGTGGTGAATGGAGGACCTCAGTTTTTGGGGATGAAAGACCTCAGTTATGGGGAATAAAGGACCTCAGTTATTGGGGGATGGAGGACCTCAGTTATGGAGATGGAGGAGCTTGGTTATGGGGAATAGAGGACATCAGTTATGGGGAATGGAGGGGCTCAGTTATGGGGGGATGAGGACCTCAGTTATGGGGATTGGAGGACCTCAGTTATGGGGGATGGAGGAGCTCAATTATGAGGGATGGAGGACCTTGGTTATGGGGAATGGAGGAGCTCGGTTATGGGGGATGGAGGAGCTCAGTTATGGGGGATGGAGGAGATCAGTTATGGGGGTGGAGGAACTCAGTTATGGGGGATGGAGGATCTCAGTTATGAGGGATGGAGGATCTCAGTTATGAGGGATGGAGAAGCTCAGTTATGGGGGATGGAGGACCTCAGTTATGAAGGATGGAGGACCTCAGTTATGGGGGATGGAGGAGATCAGTTATGGGGGATGGAGGAGATCAGTTATGGGGGATGGAAGAGCTCAGTTATGGGGGATGAAGGATGTCAGTTATGAGGGATAAAGGACCTCACTTATGGGGGATGGAGGACCTCAGTTATGGGGGATGGAGGACCTCAGTTATGGGGATGGAGGATCTCAGTTATGAGGAATAGAGGACCTCAGTTATGGGGGATGGATGAGCAAAGTTATGGGGATTGGAGGATCTCAGTTATAGGGGATGGAGGACCTCATTTATGGGTGATGAAGGACCTCAGTTATGGGGAATGGAGGACCTCAGTTATGGGGAAAGGAGGGGCTCAGTTATGGGGAAAGCAGGGGCTCAGTTGTGGTGAATGGAGGACCTCAGTTATTGGGGATGAAAGACCTCAGTTATGGGGAATAAAGGACCTCAGTTATTGGGGGATGGAGGACCTCAGTTATGGAGATGGAGGTGCTTGGTTATGGGGAATAAAGGACATCAGTTATGGGGAATGGAGGGGCTCAGTTATGGGGGGATGAGGACCTGAGTTATGGGGATTGGAGGACCTCAGTTATGGGGGATGGAGGATCTCAATTATGAGGGATGGAGGACCTTGGTTATGGGGAATGGAGGAGCTCGGTTATGGGGGATGGAGGAGCTCAGTTATGGGGGGTGGAGGAACTCAGTTATGGGGGATGGAGGATCTCAGTTATGAGGGATGGAGAAGCTCAGTTATGGGGGATGGAGGACCTCAGTTATGAAGGATGGAGGACCTCAGTTATGGGGGATGGAGGAGATCAGTTATGGGGGATGGAGGCGATCAGTTATGGGGGATGGAGGAGCTCAGTTATGGGGGGTGGAGGAACTCAGTTATGAGGGATGGAGGATCTCAGTTATGAGGGATGGAGAAGCTCAGTTATGGGGGATGGAGGACCTCAGTTATGAAGGATGGAGGACCTCAGTTATGGGGGATGGAGGAGATCAGTTATGGGGGATGGAGGAGATCAGTTATGGGGGATGGAAGAGCTCAGTTATGGGGGATGGAGGACCTCAGTTATGGGGAATAGAGGATGTAAGTTATGGGGGATGGAGGAGATCAGTTATGGTGGATGGAGGAGATCAGTTATGAAGAATGGAGGAGCTCAGTTATTGGGGATGGAGGAGCTCAGTTATGGGGGATGGAGGACCTCAGTTATGGGGGATGGAGAAGTTCAGTTATGGGGGATGGAGGAGATCATATATGGGGGATGGAGGAGCTCAGTTATGGGGGTGGAGGAGATCAGTTATGGGGGGTGGAGGAGATCAGTTATGGGGGGTGGAGGAGATCAGTTATGGGGGATGGAGGAGATCAGTTATGGGGGATGGAGGAGATCAGTTATGGGGGATGGAGGAGATCAGTTATGGGGGATGGAGGAGATCAGTTATGGGGGATGGAGGAGATCAGTTATGGGGGGTGGAGGAGATCAGTTATGGGGGTGGAGGAGCTCAGTTATGGGGGATGGAGGAGATCAGTTATGGGGGATGGAGGAGATCAGTTATGGGGGATGGAGGAGATCAGTTATGGGGGGTGGAGGAGATCAGTTATGGGGGATGGAGGAGGTCAGTTATGGGGGGTGGAGGAGATCAGTTATGGGGGATGGAGGAGATCAGTTATGGGGGATGGAGGAGCTCAGTTATGGGGATGGAGGAGATCAGTTATGGGGGATGGAGGAGATCAGTTATGGGGATGGAGGAGATCAGTTATGGGGGGTGGAGGAGATCAGTTATGGGGGATGGAGGAGATCAGTTATGGGGGATGGAGGAGATCAGTTATGGGGGATGGAGGAGATCAGTTATGGGGGATGGAGGAGATCAGTTATGGGGGAGGGAGGAGATCAGTTATGGGGGATGGAGGAGATCAGTTATGGGGGAGGGAGGAGATCAGTTATGGGGGATGGAGGAGGTCAGTTATGGGGGATGGAGGAGGTCAGTTATGGGGGGTGGAGGAGATCAGTTATGGGGGATGGAGGAGATCAGTTATGGGGGATGGAGGAGATCAGTTATGGGGGATGGAGGATCTTAGTTATGGGGGATGGAGGAGATCAGTTATGGGGGATGGAGGAGATCAGTTATGGGGGATGGAGGAGATCAGTTATGGGGGATGGAGGATCTTAGTTATGGGGGATGGAGGAGATCAGTTATGGGGGATGGAGGAGATCAGTTATGGGGGATGGAGGAGCTCAGTTATGGGGATGGAGGAGATCAGTTATGGGGGAGATCAGTTATGGGGGATGGAGGAGATCAGTTATGGGGGAAGGAGGAGATCAGTTATGGGGATGGAGGAGATCAGTTATGGGGGATGGAGGAGATCAGTTATGGGAGATGCAGGAGATCAGTTATGGAGGATGGAGGAGATCAGTTATGGGGGATGGAGGAGATCAGTTATGGGGGTGGAGGAGATCAGTTATGGGGGATGGAGGAGATCAGTTATGGGGGATGGAGGAGATCAGTTATGGGGGATGGAGGACCTCAGTTATGGGGAATAGAGGATGTAAGTTATGGGGGATGGAGGAGATCAGTTATGGGGGGTGGAGGAGGTCAGTTATGGGGGATGGAGGAGGTCAGTTATGGGGGATGGAGGAGGTCAGTTATGGGGGATGGAGGAGATCAGTTATGGGGGATGGAGGAGATCAGTTATGGGGGATGGAGGAGGAGATCAGTTATGGGGGATGGAGGAGATCAGTTATGGGGGATGGAGGAGATCAGTTATGGGGGATGGAGGAGGAGATCAGTTATGGGGGATGGAGGAGATCAGTTATGGGGGATGGAGGAGATCAGTTATGGGGGATGGAGTATTTGGGGGGGATGGAGGAGATCAGTTATGGGGGATGGAGGAGATCAGTTATGGGGGATGGAGGAGATCAGTTATGGGGGATGGAGGAGATCAGTTATGGGGGATGGAGGAGATCAGTTATGGGGGATGGAGGAGATCAGTTATGGGGGATGGAGGAGATCAGTTATGGGGGATGGAGGAGATCAGTTATGGGGGATGGAGGAGGTCAGTTATGGGGGATGGAGGAGGAGATCAGTTATGGGGGGTGGAGGAGATCAGTTATGGGGGATGGAGGTCAGTTATGGGGGATGGAGATCAGTTATGGGGGGTGGAGGAGATCAGTTATGGGGGATGGAGGAGATCAGTTATGGGGGATGGAGGAGATCAGTTATGGGGGATGGAGGAGATCAGTTATGGGGGATGGAGGAGATCAGTTATGGGGGATGGAGGAGATCAGTTATGGGGGGTGGAGGAGATCAGTTATGGGAGATGGAGGAGGTCAGTTATGGGGGATGGAGGAGCTCAGTTATGGGGGATGGAGGAGATCAGTTATGGGGGATGGAGGAGATCAGTTATGGGGGATGGAGGAGATCAGTTATGGGGGATGGAGGAGATCAGTTATGGGGGATGGAGGAGATCAGTTATGGGGGATGGGGGAGATCAGTTATGGGGGATGGAGGAGATCAGTTTTGGGGGATGGAGGAGCTCAGTTATGGGGGATGGAGGAGATCAGTTATGGGGGATGGAGGAGATCAGTTATGGGGGATGGAGGAGATCAGTTATGGGGGATGGAGGAGGTCAGTTATGGGGGATGGAGGAGATCAGTTATGGGGGATGGAGGAGGTCAGTTATGGGAGATGGAGGAGATCAGTTATGGTGGATGGAGGAGATCAGTTATGGGGGATGGAGGAGGTCAGTTATGGGGGATGGAGGAGATCAGTTATGGGGGATGGAGGAGATCAGTTATGGGGGATGGAGGAGATCAGTTTTGGGGGATGGAGGAGCTCAGTTATGGGGGATGGAGGAGATCAGTTATGGGGGATGGAGGAGATCAGTTATGGGGGATGGAGGAGGTCAGTTATGGGGGATGGAGGAGATCAGTTATGGGGGGTGGAGGAGATCAGTTATGGGGGATGGAGGAGATCAGTTATGGGGGATGGAGGAGCTCAGTTATGGGGGATGGAGGAGATCAGTTATGGGGGATGGAGGAGATCAGTTATGGGGGATGGAGGAGGTCAGTTATGGGGGATGGAGGAGATCAGTTATGGGGGATGGAGGAGATCAGTTATGGGGGATGGAGGAGATCAGTTATGGGGGATGGAGGAGATCAGTTATGGGGGATGGAGGAGATCAGTTATGGGGGATGGAGAAGATCAGTTATGGGGGATGGAGGAGATCAGTTATGGGGGATGGGGGAGATCAGTTATGGGGGATGGAGGAGATCAGTTATGGGGGATGGAGGAGATCAGTTATGGGGGATGGAGGAGATCAGTTATGGGGGATGAAGGTGATCAGTTATAGGGGATGGAGGAGATCAGTTATGGGGGATGGAGGAGATCAATTATGAGGGATGGAGGACCTTGGTTATGGGGAATGGAGGAGCTCGGTTATGGGGGATGGAGGAGATCAGTTATGGGGGATGGAGGAGATCAGTTATGGGGGATGGAGGAGATCAGTTATGGGGGATGGAGGAGATCAGTTATGGGGGATGGAGGAGATCAGTTATGGGGGATGGAGGAGATCAGTTATGGGGGATGGAGGAGATCAGTTATGGGGGATGAAGAAGATCAGTTATGGGGGATGGAGGAGATCAGTTATGGGGGATGGAGGAGATCAGTTATGGGGGATGGAGGAGATCAGTTATGGGGGATGGAGAAGGTCAGTTATGGGGGATGGAGGAGATCAGTTATGAGGAATGGAGGAGATCAGTTATGGGGGATGGAGAAGGTCAGTTATGGGGGATGGAGGAGATCAGTTATGAGGAATGGAGGAGATCAGTTATGGGGGATGGAGGAGGTCAGTTATGGGGGATGGAGGAGATCAGTTATGGGGGTGGAGGAGATCAGTTATGGGGGTGGAGGAGATCAGTTATGGGGGATGGAGGAGATCAGTTATGGAGGATGGAGGAGATCAGTTATGAGGAATGGAGGAGATCAGTTATGGGGGATGGAGGAGATCAGTTATGGGGGATGGAGGAGATCAGTTATGGGGGATGGAGGAGCTCAGTTATGGGGGATGGAGGAGATCAGTTATGGGGGATGGAGGAGATCAGTTATGGGGGATGGAGGAGATCAGTTATGGGGGATGGAGGAGATCAGTTATGGGGGATGGAGGAGATCAGTTATGGGGGATGAAGAAGATCAGTTATGGGGGATGGAGGAGATCAGTTATGGGGGATGGAGGAGATCAGTTATGGGGGATGGAGGAGATCAGTTATGGGGGATGGAGAAGGTCAGTTATGGGGGATGGAGGAGATCAGTTATGAGGAATGGAGGAGATCAGTTATGGGGGATGGAGGAGGTCAGTTATGGGGGATGGAGGAGATCAGTTATGGGGGTGGAGGAGATCAGTTATGGGGGTGGAGGAGATCAGTTATGGGGGATGGAGGAGATCAGTTATGGAGGATGGAGGAGATCAGTTATGAGGAATGGAGGAGATCAGTTATGGGGGATGGAGGAGATCAGTTATGGGGGATGGAGGAGATCAGTTATGGGGGATGGAGGAGGAGATCAGTTATGGGGGATGGGGTATTTGGGGGGGATGGAGGATTGGGGGGGGTAATACCAGACTTGGCCGCTGGGGGTGATATAATAACAATCATTATAGAAAGAATAATAATCATTACATTTACAATGATAGCAGTGGGAGGAGTTTCTAGTGGTGGGGGTGTGATGGCAGTGTTGAGGGCGTGGCCAGTCACTGCTAAGGGGAGGGGTGCGCAGAAGGCGGGGTCTGTTACCTGCAGCAGGGGGCGGGTCCAGCAGTCTGTAGTGGGCGGAGGGAGATATAGAGATGACGTCCGGGTCACAGGGGGCGGAGCCCGGAAAGAAGTTCCGGGTGAAGGGAGGAGAAAGATGGCGGCGCCCATGGAGCTGTACTGCTGGAGGGGTGACTGGGGGCTTCCCAGTGTGGACATCGACTGTCTGACCGTACTGGTGAGAGGGGGAGGGGAGGAGTGCGGCTTCATTACCGTCATGTCTGTGTGTCAGGAGAACACCCCTCCCCCACCTGACACCCCATCCCCCACCCACCTGACACCCCATCCCCCACCCACCTGACACCCCATCCCCTCCCCCACCTGACACCCCATCCCCTCCCCCACCTGACACCCCATCCCCTCCCCCACCTGACACCCCATCCCCCACCCACCTGATACTCCATCCCCTCCCCCACCCACCTGATACCCCTCCCCCTCCTGATACCCATTCTCTACCCGATACCCCTCCCTTATACCCCTCCCCCTCCCTTATACCCCTCCCCCTCCCTTATACCCCTCCCCCTCCTGATACCCCTCCCCCTCCTGATACCCCTCCCCTACACCCCCTCCCCCTCCTGATACCCTATCCCCTCATATAACCCCCCTCCTCTACATTTCCCCCTCCGTGTCCATGGAGACAGATGTACAGAGGAATTCTCACCAGTGTTGTCTTAGGTCTCCCCCTCCCCCCTCCCCCCCGCCCATGTCTTGCTCTGAACTGTGTGCCTGGGAGGTGTATTGGGGAGATGTTCCCCCCCTGGGAGGTGTATTGGGGAGAGGTTCCCCCCCTGGGAGGTGTATTGGGGAGAGGTTCCCCCCCTGGGAGGTGTATTGGGGAGAGGTTCCCCCCTGGGAGGTGTATTGGGGAGAGGTTCCCCCCCTGGGAGGTGTATTGGGGGGAGGTTCCCCCCCTGGGAGGTGTATTGGGGAGAGGTTCCCCCCCTGGGAGGTGTATTGGGGAGAGGTTCCCCCCTGGGAGGTGTATTGGGGAGGTTCCCCCCCCTGGGAGGTGTATTGGGGAGAGGTTCCCCCCCTGGGAGGTGTATTGGGGAGAGGTTCCCTCCTGGGAGGTGTATTGGGGAGAGGTTCCCCCCCTGGGAGGTGTATTGGGGAGATGTTCCCCCCCTGGGAGGTGTATTGGGGAGAGGTTCCCCCCCTGGGAGGTGTATTGGGAGAGGTTCCCCCCCTGGGAGGTGTATTGGGGAGAGGTTCCCCCCCTGGGAGGTGTATTGGGGAGAGGGTCCCCCCCTGGGAGGTGTATTGGGGAGAGGGTCCCCCCCTGGGAGGTGTATTGGGGAGAGGTTCCCCCCCTGGGAGGTGTATTGGGGGAGGTTCCCCCCTGGGAGGTGTATTGGGGAGAGGTTCCCCCCCTGGGAGGTGTATTGGGGAGAGGTTCCCCCCTGGGAGGTGTATTGGGGAGAGGTTCCCCCTCTGGGAGGTGTATTGGGAGAGGTTCCCCCCCCTGGGAGGTGTATTGGGGAGAGGTTCCCCCCTGGGAGGTGTATTGGGGGGAGGTTCCCCCCCTGGGAGGTGTATTGGGGAGGTTCCCCCCCTGGGAGGTGTATTGGGGAGAGGTTCCCCCCTGGGAGGTGTATTGGGGAGGTTCCCCCCTGGGAGGTGTATTGGGGGGAGGTTCCCCCCCTGGGAGGTGTATTGGGGAGAGGTTCCCCCCTGGGAGGTGTATTGGGGAGAGGTTCCCCCCTGGGAGGTGTATTGGGGAGAGGTTCCCCCCCTGGGAGGTGTATTGGGGAGAGGTTCCCCCCTGGGAGGTGTATTGGGGAGAGGTTCCCCCCTGGGAGGTGTATTGGGGAGAGGTTCCCCCCTGGGAGGTGTATTGGGGAGGGGTTCCCCCCTGGGAGGTGTATTGGGAGAGGTTCCCCCCTGGGAGGTGTATTGGGAGAGGTTCCCCCCTGGGAGGTGTATTGGGGAGAGGTTCCCCCCCTGGGAGGTGTATTGGGGAGAGGTTCCCCCCTGGGAGGTGTATTGGGGAGGGGTTCCCCCCTGGGAGGTGTATTGGGGAGAGGTTCCCCCCCTGGGAGGTGTATTGGGGAGAGGTTCCCCCCTGGGAGGTGTATTGGGGAGAGGTTCCCCCCCTGGGAGGTGTATTGGGGAGAGGTTCCCCCCTGGGAGGTGTATTGGGGAGAGGTTCCCCCCCTGGGAGGTGTATTGGGGAGAGGTTCCCCCCTGGGAGGTGTATTGGGGAGAGGTTCCCCCCTGGGAGGTGTATTGGGGAGGTTCCCCCCCTGGGAGGTGTATTGGGGAGAGGTTCCCCCCTGGGAGGTGTATTGGGGAGAGGTTCCCCCCCTGGGAGGTGTATTGGGGAGAGGTTCCCCCCCTGGGAGGTGTATTGGGGAGAGGTTCCCCCCCTGGGAGGTGTATTGGGGAGAGGTTCCCCCCCTGGGAGGTGTATTGGGGAGAGGTTCCCCCCCTGGGAGGTGTATTGGGGGGAGGTTCCCCCTGGGAGGTGTATTGGGGAGAGGTTCCCCCCTGGGAGGTGTATTGGGGAGAGGTTCCCCCCTGGGAGGTGTATTGGGGAGAGGTTCCCCCCTGGGAGGTGTATTGGGGAGAGGTTCCCCCCCTGGGAGGTGTATTGGGGAGAGGTTCCCCCCTGGGAGGTGTATTGGGGAGAGGTTCCCCCCCTGGGAGGTGTATTGGGGAGAGGTTCCCCCCTGGGAGGTGTATTGGGGAGAGGTTCCCCCCTGGGAGGTGTATTGGGGAGAGGTTCCCCCCTGGGAGGTGTATTGGGGAGAGGTTCCCCCCCTGGGAGGTGTATTGGGGAGAGGTTCCCCCCCTGGGAGGTGTATTGGGGAGAGGTTCCCCCCCTGGGAGGTGTATTGGGGAGAGGTTCCCCCCCCTGGGAGGTGTATTGGGGAGAGGTTCCCCCCTGGGAGGTGTATTGGGGAGAGGTTCCCCCCCTGGGAGGTGTATTGGGGAGAGGTTCCCCCCCTGGGAGGTGTATTGGGGAGAGGTTCCCCCCCTGGGAGGTGTATTGGGGAGAGGTTCCCCCCCTGGGAGGTGTATTGGGGAGAGGTTCCCCCCTGGGAGGTGTATTGGGGAGGTTCCCCCCCCTGGGAGGTGTATTGGGGAGAGGTTCCCCCCCCTGGGAGGTGTATTGGGGAGAGGTTCCCCCCTGGGAGGTGTATTGGGGAGAGGTTCCCCCCTGGGAGGTGTATTGGGGAGGTTCCCCCCCCTGGGAGGTGTATTGGGGAGAGGTTCCCCCCCCTGGGAGGTGTATTGGGGAGAGGTTCCCCCCTGGGAGGTGTATTGGGGAGAGGTTCCCCCCCTGGGAGGTGTATTGGGGAGAGGTTCCCCCCCTGGGAGGTGTATTGGGGAGAGGTTCCCCCCTGGGAGGTGTATTGGGGAGGTTCCCCCCCCTGGGAGGTGTATTGGGGAGAGGTTCCCCCCCTGGGAGGTGTATTGGGGGAGGTTCCCCCCCTGGGAGGTGTATTGGGGAGAGGTTCCCCCCCTGGGAGGTGTATTGGGGAGAGGTTCCCCCCTGGGAGGTGTATTGGGAGAGGTTCCCCCCTGGGAGGTGTATTGGGGAGAGGTTCCCCCCCTGGGAGGTGTATTGGGGGAGGTTCCCCCCTGGGAGGTGTATTGGGGAGAGGTTCCCCCCCTGGGAGGTGTATTGGGGAGAGGTTCCCCCCCTGGGAGGTGTATTGGGGAGAGGTTCCCCCCCCTGGGAGGTGTATTGGGGAGAGGTTCCCCCCCTGGGAGGTGTATTGGGGAGAGGTTCCCCCCTGGGAGGTGTATTGGGGAGAGGTTCCCCCCTGGGAGGTGTATTGGGGAGAGGTTCCCCCCCTGGGAGGTGTATTGGGGGGAGGTTCCCCCCCTGGGAGGTGTATTGGGGGGAGGTTCCCCCCTGAGAGGTGTATTGGGAGAGGTTCCCCCCTGGGAGGTGTATTGGGGAGAGGTTCCCCCCCTGGGAGGTGTATTGGGGAGGTTCCCCCCTGGGAGGTGTATTGGGAGAGGTTCCCCCCTGGGAGGTGTATTGGGGAGAGGTTCCCCCCTGGGAGGTGTATTGGGGAGAGGTTCCCCCCTGGGAGGTGTATTGGGGAGAGGTTCCCCCCTGGGAGGTGTATTGGGGAGAGGTTCCCCCCTGGGAGGTGTATTGGGGAGAGGTTCCCCCCTGGGAGGTGTATTGGGGAGAGGTTCCCCCCTGGGAGGTGTATTGGGGAGAGGTTCCCCCCCCTGGGAGGTGTATTGGGAGAGGTTCCCCCCCCTGGGAGGTGTATTGGGGAGAGGTTCCCCCCCTGGGAGGTGTATTGGGGAGAGGTTCCCCCCCTGGGAGGTGTATTGGGGAGAGGTTCCCCCCCTGGGAGGTGTATTGGGAGAGGTTCCCCCCCTGGGAGGTGTATTGGGGAGAGGTTCCCCCCCTGGGAGGTGTATTGGGGAGAGGTTCCCCCCCCCTGGGAGGTGTATTGGGGGGAGGTTCCCCCCTGGGAGGTGTATTGGAGAGGTTCCCCCCCTGGGAGGTGTATTGGAGAGGTTCCCCCCCTGGGAGGTGTATTGGGGAGAGGTTCCCCCCCTGGGAGGTGTATTGGGGGGAGGTTCCCCCCTGGGAGGTGTATTGGAGAGGTTCCCCCCTGGGAGGTGTATTGGGGAGAGGTTCCCCCCCTGGGAGGTGTATTGGAGACGTTCCCCCCCTGGGAGGTGTATTGGGGAGAGGTTCCCCCCCTGGGAGGTGTATTGGGGAGAGGTTCCCCCCCCTGGGAGGTGTATTGGGGGGAGGTTCCCCCCTGGGAGGTGTATTGGGGAGAGGTTCCCCCCTGGGAGGTGTATTTGGAGAGGTTCCCCCCCTGGGAGGTGTATTGGGAGAGGTTCCCCCCCTGGGAGGTGTATTGGGGAGGTTCCCCCCTGGGAGGTGTATTGGGAGAGGTTCCCCCCCTGGGAGGTGTATTGGGGGGAGGTTCCCCCCCTGGGAGGTGTATTGGGAGAGGTTCCCCCCCTGGGAGGTGTATTTGGAGAGGTTCCCCCCCCTGGGAGGTGTATTGGGGGGAGGTTCCCCCTGGGAGGTGTATTGGGGAGAGGTTCCCCCCCTGGGAGGTGTATTGGGGAGAGGTTCCCCCCCCTGGGAGGTGTATTGGGAGAGGTTCCCCCCTGGGAGGTGTATTGGGGAGAGGTTCCCCCCCCTGGGAGGTGTATTGGGAGAGGTTCCCCCCTGGGAGGTGTATTGGGAGAGGTTCCCCCCCTGGGAGGTGTATTGGGGAGAGGTTCCCCCCCTGGGAGGTGTATTGGGGAGAGGTTCCCCCCTGGGAGGTGTATTGGGGAGAGGTTCCCCCCTGGGAGGTTTATTGGGGAGAGGTTCCCCCCCTGGGAGGTGTATTGGGGAGAGGTTCCCCCCTGGGAGGTGTATTGGGGAGAGGTTCCCCCCCTGGGAGGTGTATTGGGGAGGTTCCCCCCTGGGAGGTGTATTGGGGAGAGGTTCCCCCCTGGGAGGTGTATTGGGAGAGGTTCCCCCCTGGGAGGTGTATTGGGGAGAGGTTCCCCCCTGGGAGGTGTATTGGGGAGAGGTTCCCCCCCTGGGAGGTGTATTGGGGAGAGGTTCCCCCCCTGGGAGGTGTATTGGGGGAGAGGTTCCCCCCCTGGGAGGTGTATTTGGGAGAGGTTCCCCCCCTGGGAGGTGTATTGGGGAGAGGTTCCCCCCCCTGGGAGGTGTATTGGGGGGAGGTTCCCCCCTGGGAGGTGTATTGGGGAGGTTCCCCCCTGGGAGGTGTATTGGGGAGAGGTTCCCCCCTGGGAGGTGTATTGGGAGAGGTTCCCCCCCCCTGGGAGGTGTATTGGGGAGAGGTTCCCCCCTGGGAGGTGTATTGGGGAGAGGTTCCCCCCTGGGAGGTGTATTGGGGAGAGGTTCCCCCCTGGGAGGTGTATTGGGGAGAGGTTCCCCCCCCCTGGGAGGTGTATTGGGGAGAGGTTCCCCCCTGGGGAGGTGTATTGGGGGGAGGTTCCCCCCCTGGGAGGTGTATTGGGGGAGGTTCCCCCCTGGGAGGTGTATTGGGGAGAGGTCCCCCCTGGGAGGTGTATTGGGAGAGGTTCCCCCCCTGGGAGGTGTATTGGGGAGAGGTTCCCCCCTGGGAGGTGTATTGGGGAGAGGTTCCCCCCTGGGAGGTGTATTGGGGGAGGTTCCCCCCCTGGGAGGTGTATTGGGGAGAGGTTCCCCCCCTGGGAGGTGTATTGGGGGGAGGGTTCCCCCCCTGGGAGGTGTATTGGGGAGAGGTTCCCCCCCTGGGAGGTGTATTGGGGAGAGGTTCCCCCCTGGGAGGTGTATTGGGGGAGGTTCCCCCCCCTGGGAGGTGTATTAGGAGAGGTTCCCCCCTGGGGGGTGTATTGGGGAGAGGTTCCCCCCCTGGGAGGTGTATTGGGGAGAGGTTCCCCCCTGGGAGGTGTATTGGGGAGAGGTTCCCCCCTGGGAGGTGTATTGGGGGGAGGTTCCCCCCCTGGGAGGTGTATTGGGGAGAGGTTCCCCCCTGGGAGGTGTATTGGGGAGAGGTTCCCCCCTGGGGGGTGTATTGGGGAGAGGTTCCCCCCCTGGGAGGTGTATTGGGGGAGGTTCCCCCCTGGGGGGTGTATTGGGGAGAGGTTCCCCCCTGGGAGGTGTATTGGGGAGAGGTTCCCCCCTGGGAGGTGTATTGGGGGGAGGTTCCCCCCCTGGGAGGTGTATTGGGGAGAGGTTCCCCCCTGGGAGGTGTATTGGGGAGAGGTTCCCCCTGGGAGGTGTATTGGGAGAGGTTCCCCCCCTGGGAGGTGTATTGGGAGAGGTTCCCCCCCTGGGAGGTGTATTGGGGAGAGGTTCCCCCCTGGGAGGTGTATTGGGGAGAGGTTCCCCCCCTGGGAGGTGTATTGGGAGAGGTTCCCCCCCTGGGAGGTGTATTGGGGAGAGGTTCCCCCCTGGGAGGTGTATTGGGGGGAGGTCCCCCCCCTGGGAGGTGTATTGGGGGGAGGTTCCCCCCTGGGAGGTGTATTGGGGAGAGGTTCCCCCCTGGGAGGTGTATTGGGGAGAGGTTCCCCCCCTGGAGGTGTATTGGGGAGAGGTTCCCCCCTGGGAGGTGTATTGGGGAGAGGTTCCCCCCTGGGAGGTGTATTGGGAGAGGTTCCCCCCTGGGGGGTGTATTGGGGAGAGGTTCCCCCCTGGGAGGTGTATTGGGGGGAGGTTCCCCCCCTGGGAGGTGTATTGGGGAGAGGTTCCCCCCTGGGAGGTGTATTGGGGAGAGGTTCCCCCCTGGGAGGTGTATTGGGGAGAGGTTCCCCCCTGGGAGGTGTATTGGGGAGAGGTTCCCCCCTGGAGGGTGTATTGGGGAGAGGTTCCCCCCCCTGGGAGGTGTATTGGGGAGAGGTTCCCCCCCCTGGGAGGTGTATTGGGGAGAGGTTCCCCCCCTGGGAGGTGTATTGGGGAGAGGTTCCCTCCTGGGAGGTGTATTGGGGAGAGGTTCCCCCCCTGGGGAGGTGTATTGGGAGAGGTTCCCCCCCTGGGAGGTGTATTGGGGAGAGGTTCCCCCCCTGGGAGGTGTATTGGGAGAGGTCCCCCCCTGGGAGGTGTATTGGGGGAGGTTCCCCCCTGGGAGGTGTATTGGGGAGAGGTTCCCCCCTGGGAGATGTATTGGGAGAGGTCCCCCCCCTGGGAGGTGTATTGGGGAGAGGTTCCCCCCCTGGGAGGTGTATTGGGGAGAGGTTCCCCCCCTGGGAGGTGTATTGGGGAGAGGTTCCCCCCCCTTGGGAGGTGTATTGGGAGAGGTCCCCCCCTGGGAGGTGTATTGGGGGAGGTTCCCCCCTGGGAGGTGTATTGGGGAGAGGTTCCCCCCCTGGGAGGTGTATTGGAGAGGTTCCCCCCTGGGAGGTGTATTGGGAGAGGTTCCCCCCCTGGGAGGTGTATTGGGGAGAGGTTCCCCCTGAGAGGTGTATTGGGGAGAGGTTCCCCCCCCTGGGAGGTGTATTGGGGGAGGTTCCCCCCCTGGGAGGTGTATTGGGGAGAGGTTCCCCCCCTGGGAGGTGTATTGGGAGAGGTTCCCCCCCTGGGAGGTGTATTGGGAGAGGTTCCCCCCTGGGAGGTGTATTGGGAGAGGTTCCCCCCCTGGGAGGTGTATTGGGGAGAGGTTCCCCCCTGGGAGGTGTATTGGGGAGAGGTTCCCCCCTGGGAGGTGTATTGGGGAGAGGTTCCCCCCCTGGGAGGTGTATTGGGGAGAGGTTCCCCCCTGGGAGGTGTATTGGGGAGAGGTTCCCCCCTGGGAGGTGTATTGGGAGAGGTTCCCCCCCTGGGAGGTGTATTGGGGGGAGGTTCCCCCCTGGGAGGTGTATTGGGGAGAGGTTCCCCCCCTGGGAGGTGTATTGGGGAGAGGTTCCCCCCCTGGGAGGTGTATTGGGGAGAGGTTCCCCCCCCCCCGGGAGGTGTATTGGGGAGAGGTTCCCCCCCTGGGAGGTGTATTGGGGAGAGGTTCCCCCCCGGGAGGTGTATTGGGGAGAGGTTCCCCCCTGGGAGGTGTATTGGGGAGAGGTTCCCCCCCTGGGAGGTGTATTGGGGAGAGGTTCCCCCTTGGGAGGTGTATTGGGGAGAGGTTCCCCCCTGGGAGGTGTATTGGGAGAGGTTCCCCCCCCTGGGAGGTGTATTGGGGAGAGGTTCCCCCCCTGAGAGGTGTATTGGGGAGAGGTTCCCCCCTGGGAGGTGTATTGGGGAGAGGTTCCCCCCCTGGGAGGTGTATTGGGAGAGGTTCCCCCCCTGGGAGGTGTATTGGGGAGAGGTTCCCCCCCTGGGAGGTGTATTGGGGAGAGGTTCCCCCCTGGGAGGTGTATTGGGGGGAGGTTCCCCCTGGGAGGTGTATTGGGGGAGGTTCCCCCCCTGGGAGGTGTATTGGGGGAGGTTCCCCCCTGGGAGGTGTATTGGGGAGAGGTTCCCCCCCTGGGAGGTGTATTGGGGAGAGGTTCCCCCCTGGGAGGTGTATTGGGAGAGGTTCCCCCCCTGGGAGGTGTATTGGGGAGAGGTTCCCCCCTGGGAGGTGTATTGGGGAGAGGTTCCCCCCCTGGGAGGTGTATTGGGGAGAGGTTCCCCCCTGGGAGGTGTATTGGGGAGAGGTTCCCCCCCTGGGAGGTGTATTGGGGAGAGGTTCCCCCCCTGGGAGGTGTATTGGGGAGAGGTTCCCCCCTGGGAGGTGTATTGGGGAGAGGTTCCCCCCCTGGGAGGTGTATTGGGGAGGTTCCCCCCCTGGGAGGTGTATAGGGGAGAGGTTCCCCCCCCTGGGAGGTGTATTGGGGAGAGGTTCCCCCCTGGGAGGTGTATTGGGGAGAGGTTCCCCCCTGGGAGGTGTATTGGGAGAGGTTCCCCCCCCTGGGAGGTGTATTGGGGAGAGGTTCCCCCCCCTGGGAGGTGTATTGGGGAGAGGTTCCCCCCTGGGAGGTGTATTGCGGAGAGTTTCCCCCCTGGGAGGTGTATTGGGGAGAGGTTCCCCCCCTGGGAGGTGTATTGGGGAGAGGTTCCCCCCCTGGGAGGTGTATTGGGGAGAGGTTCCCCCCCTGGGAGGTGTATTGGGGAGAGGTTCCCCCCCCTGGGAGGTGTATTGGGGAGAGGTTCCCCCCTGGGAGGTGTATTGGGAGAGGTTCCCCCCTGGGAGGTGTATTGGGGAGAGGTTCCCCCCTGGGAGGTGTATTGGGGGGAGGTTCCCCCCTGGGAGGTGTATTGGAGAGGTTCCCCCCTGGGAGGTGTATTGGGGAGAGGTTCCCCCCCTGGGAGGTGTATTGGGGAGGTTCCCCCCCCTGGGAGGTGTATTGGGGAGAGGTTCCCCCCCTGGGAGGTGTATTGGGGAGAGGTTCCCCCCTGGGAGGTGTATTGGAGAGGTTCCCCCCTGGGAGGTGTATTGGGGAGAGGTTCCCCCCTGGGAGGTGTATTGGGGAGAGGTTCCCCCCCTGGGAGGTGTATTGGGGAGAGGTTCCCCCCCTGGGAGGTGTATTGGGGAGAGGTTCCCCCCCTGGGAGGTGTATTGGGGAGAGGTTCCCCCCCTGGGAGGTGTATTGGGGAGAGGTCCCCCCCCTGGGAGGTGTATTGGGGGAGGTTCCCCCCTGGGAGGTGTATTGGGGAGAGGTTCCCCCCTGGGAGGTGTATTGGGGAGAGGTTCCCCCCCTGGGAGGTGTATTGGGGGGAGGTCCCCCCCCTGGGAGGTGTATTGGGGGGAGGTCCCCCCCCCTGGGAGGTGTATTGGGGAGAGGTTCCCCCCCTGGGAGGTGTATTGGGGAGAGGTTCCCCCCCTGGGAGGTGTATTGGGGAGAGGTTCCCCCCTGGGAGGTGTATTGGGAGAGGTTCCCCCCTGGGAGGTGTATTGGGAGAGGTCCCCCCCTGGGAGGTGTATTGGGGAGAGGTTCCCCCCCTGGGAGGTGTATTGGGGAGAGGTTCCCCCCCCCTGGGAGGTGTATTGGGAAGAGGTTCCCCCCCTGGGAGGTGTATTGGGGGGAGGTTCCCCCCCCTGGGAGGTGTATTGGGGAGAGGTTCCCCCCCTGGGAGGTGTATTGGGAGAGGTTCCCCCCCTTGGGAGGTGTATTGGGGAGAGGTTCCCCCCTGGGAGGTGTATTGGGGAGAGGTTCCCCCCTGGGAGGTGTATTGGGGAGAGGTTCCCCCCCTTGGGAGGTGTATTGGGGAGAGGTTCCCCCCTGGGAGGTGTATTGGGAGAGGTTCCCCCCCCCTGGGAGGTGTATTGGGGAGAGGTTCCCCCCTGGGAGGTGTATTGGGGAGAGGTTCCCCCCCCTGGGAGGTGTATTGGGGAGAGGTTCCCCCCCTGGGAGGTGTATTGGGGAGAGGTTCCCCCCTGGGAGGTGTATTGGGGAGAGGTTCCCCCCTGGGGAGGTGTATTGGGGAGAGGTTCCCCCCCCTGGGGGGTGTATTGGGAGAGGTTCCCCCCCCTGGGAGGTGTATTGGGGGGAGGTTCCCCCCCTGGGAGGTGTATTGGGGGGAGGTTCCCCCCCCTGGGAGGTGTATGGGGGAGA